>JAVQJS010119657.1:0-15862 GCA_036024795.1 Galaxias rostratus | reverse complement strand
GTGTGTGTGTGTGTGTGTGTGTGTGTGTGTGTGTGTGTGTGTGTGTGTGTGTGTGTGTGTGTGTGTGTGTGTGTGTGTGTGCGTGCGTGTGTGTTTAGGTACCTCAACATTTTCAACTGCAGTATAGGCTTTATTCTGAAATGGGGAGCATAGCATTTTATGTGATCAGAGGAAGGTATAGAAAGCAGCAAAATCACAAGAACCATGTCACAAATAAATCCTAATTTGTTGTAAAACCCGTACGTTTTTTTTGCTGTTTTTCTATGGTTCCGGTGAAAATATAGATATATTTTATGACACAGAAGTTGTGATAAAAAAGAAGCTCAAAGGAAGCAGGACTAGTATTTACGTGTTCAGGTGCTTAATGGTAAGGTTAGTTTTCATTGTCAAAACCTTTGGGAGACTCAAGTATAGAAAGCACTCAGCCACAGTGTTCCCAACACAATTCCTATCCTTAAATGTTTTCATAAAGAGAGAAAGATTAACAATTTACCTGACACCAAGATGCATAAGGCTCTGCCATCTTCCTGAGAATGGAAACACCTTGCTCCAAATGACCTACTTCGGGCTCAACATAACGCAACTTCTGCTGAGGGATTGTGTAGAGTGAGAGCTGTAATACCAAAGCATTTCACATAGATTCATTGGTTTACCACAATAAGCCCAGATCCACAAAGTGTGATTCAAAACTCAGCTCAATACCTCATCTGTATTTAACATAGTATTTGGCTTTTCCTTAGTGGCAGCATATACAGCCCCAGGTACCAGGCCCAGAACTGCCGGTATGGCAGTCACTCCTGTTAACTAAACACAATACAAAAATGGAATAATTGCAAAATACAACAATAGAGGTCTGTACTAAGAAAGTCATTACAATATATCATATACAGTGAATTGGAGAATTACAGTGTTTCAATACATGAACAGCTTTCTGTTAAACAAAGCATCACATTGTGTATTTTAAAGGGCCCATAATACAGACAATCATTTCTCTTCAGTTTCAGAGTGCAAGTCTGTATGCTAAGCACTATTAGTGTGAAAGATATTACGCTTTGGGATGAGAGTTCCCTTTCTCTATTCAAAACAGGAACTGTCATAACTTTTAATTTTGTCATCAAGCAGAAACTTTTGTTAGTCTCCTTTTGTTACTATTTGGGGGGAAAAACTAATGTTCAAATGAGCTGCTTTGTTTTTGTAACAGATCCTGTAAATATGCAACACTTAACAATCTACCATTTTCTAGACTAAGGTGTTGGCCTACTATTGATCTCAAATGCAATGTACCCTTAAGTAGTTAACGTCTGATGGGCTGCAAGGAACCTTTTGTTTTCTTTATTTATTTTACAAAGCTTCTTCCCTGAAAGAATACGCGCATGGTTCGGAATGGCAGACAGCAGATCCTCCACACGAACGCGCAAACAGAGTGGAAGTGTATAGAAAGAGTGTGCAGAGGGTGGGTGAGAAAGGCCCATACTATATAGTAAGCCATAAAAATATTTATTATATCCCACATACTATGTCAAATTAAATATGCCAAAACTACAAGCAACCGTACACTTTGCAAGGACAAATGAAGTTTCTAATAAATTAAAATAGTAGGACTTGTACGCGATTTGAGACCCAGTGTCTGGTTGTCCTAACTTCAGAACGCCAAAAACACCAGGACGTCCTACTCCATCCGGTCGCACAACGCAGTGTGTAAGCCACCTGATATTTATTTTGGCTATTCTGACCATAGATATATAGTATATATGTCTATATGTATATATTATATACATATAGACCCCGAAACGCCCAAAATCTGCTACTACAAAGTCGCCATATTGTGGCGGTCAACAGACAAGAATTCAGCAAGTTAAGACTACTTGACAGAACTACGGCATGTGACACGTTGGGCTGTACAAATCGTCGAAACGTTAAAAACAGTCATCATGGGACATAACTTTTAAACAGTGGCAATCTTGTTGTATCTTACTGATATGTAGGCTAAGTTACTGATCGTGATATATTGCATGTCACTGTCTTGAAAATTACTGATCAGTTGTCCTGAGATGCCTACCTAACGAAAACATAATGTAACCGAGTAATTGTTATCGCTTGTGATGGGGTAAACGTTGAATTTACGTAACATTTACCCATTCTTTGTTACATTACTTTACAGAAATATGCTACATTAACATGCTTCATGATTCCACTTAAAACTTGTGGAATAATTGTTACAATTAAGAATGGCTATTTCACTTTACAAAAAAATAAAAGGTCAACAAATATAAAACTGAGGTGCACTCGCTATTGCATATTCTGCTAGTATTGTAACCATTTTTTTTTTGGCTTTCAATTTAGTGGCGTTCTTACCCATATATATGTATGTGCATTCCTTTACAAACATTTTTAAATAAGGAAGGAAAAATAAATTACCACTACTTCAAGCTAAGGCAGTGCACATTACCAATCTTCACACTGCTGCCAAGTAGTAGTTTGACCAAAAAGCTTGATATATGACTGCACTAAATAACTGATTCTGAACATAGGTCTCAAACACTTGACCCACTGGTATTTTATTTTGGTATTATAGTATTGTATTATTATAGTATTGCATTGTGGTATTGTATCTTTATTGTATTGCACTGTGGTATAGTATTATTATATATTATATTATAGTCCGATTCTCTCCGATTCTATCATAGTATTGTATTATATTGTACATTTATTATATTGAAGTATTATCTTGCATATCAGTGTCTGAAGAGACGTTGTGACCATAAAAATTTAATATTTGCGTTTGTTCGTGTAATGGCAACTGTCGAACCTGCAGAAGTGTTAAACATGTCATTATGTGTATAATAGGGCTGAGCTGACTGTCTGCTCTCCTCTTGAGCCTGATAATTAGCCTACAAATAAATAAATAGCGGCTTTAAAACATTATAACAGATATATAAACCAATTTAGTTGATATTCTAAATCATTTACATCTGATGTTTCCTATTCTTAGATTGGAGCCTGTCCGATGTCTCAGTGGAAGTTGTGGCTACTCGAAAGGTGGCATGATAAATTCAGTACACTCGATACACATTTCTCCAAGATGGCGGACCTGCAGACGCACAGCGGCGACATATTGATGCGTCCTTCGAGGATCTATGAATGACCATCTGATTCTGATTCTCAATGCGATTTGAGGCACAGGGCAAATAAATGAACGAAGGAAGTCAGCGCATTGCATTTTGGGATGTGTAGCATCATTGGCCAAACTTTCTAGGTACTCATTAACTTCCCAAATATAGAATTTTGTCCGTAAGCCTTTTCCATACCTCAAGGTCACTGCTGTTGTTACTAATGCATATTTTTTCTGTCTAATGTAGAACCTTAAGTATGGCGATTTCGAGCACATGTCTCCCTCTAGCGTTCTAAAAAAGTACCTTTAATCACATTAAATGTACACGTGACAGTGCGTATCGACAAAATGCTTTCTAAAATAAAACTGTTACGTATATGTAGAACCGCTTTATATTTGCTATTAATTTGTTAAATAACCAACAGTGATTTCAACTTCTCCTTAACAACTGCACAATTGGCCATGTAATATCTCTCAAACTCAGTCCAGTCCATCTCATCCGGACCTGGGTAGGGTTCGCTGTCCTTGAAAACCTTTTGAGTGTGTGGTTTCGCTGGCTAGCCTGAGAATCTTGTAAAAGTTGACCAAACGAAAGACCAAAAACATTAAATCATTGGATAAACTGACAAATAATACTCTGTTTGGGAGCAGGTAATTATAGTCACTTTTAAGTTAAATGAAAGTCTCACCTTGTACATGATCCTTAGCGGTTTAAGTTTGTCTACGGTAACCGAGTAAGGACATCACTGGCTGCCACTATCTCAATCTGACAGATGTACCACCTCGCCTTTGGCTTTGAATGAAAATGAATTATACGGTCACTATTTCACCTATTGTTGGAGTGCGTTTTACCTCCTTTTTTTGCTCGTCTCCATCGTAACCACAAGCTGTACGCTCAGGTCGTTAATAGCCGTAGCAGGGTGGGATAACTCATTCTATATCGCCAAATGGTTGGAAACAGGCACATCTAACCTATGTTGTTAATTTGGCACGTGATAACAACGAACATTACACTTAAATGTTCTATCCGTGTCACATATCGTCCCCCCTAGCAACTTCTAATGACAACAAACCTTGCAAACGCTTCAGTTAACCTTACTATAATTCTGCATATGGTAGCGATGTTGTAGTACAACATATTCCAGTGTGAAGTAATTGGTATCTTACAAAGCTTTGCTTTAAAAGGACCTTCCCCGACACCGCCAGTATGATTTTGTTCAACTCAACATGTAGGTTCAATCAGAAGGAGCGCAAATATGCGGCAATGAAGATCCAGGCGTACTGGCGTGCTTATCAAGACAGGCGACTTTTCAAATTGATGAAGTGCACCATCCGTGTTTCTGTGAGTAAATACAAACACAAAAATCCTTTACCAATGTTATCTTTCAGAGATACTATATTTGCTACAAAGCTTAACAACTAAACTGAACAAACATACACTGCACATATGTTTGGTGCGCCAAATCACAAAGCGTTTATTGTAGGAACGCTGCCTGGCACCTGCAGTTCTTCGCAAACTCAGCCCTCAAGACGCTGAACTTGTTAGAGATCCAACGATGCACTGTAAGGTTAGATTCAGGTATGAGCACACACCGAATTTAGAATTAAATAAGCTGTTTTGGGGGAAGGGGCATTTACAAGTTGTAGATAGCCCATATTTTAGAAATGTCTAAGCTGTTGTGACCAAATGGATTAATTATGTTATTTATGCATTTACATATAAATTCAGTTCTGCTGTTTTCCAACGGAAAATACTAATTAGGACAGAAACTTTACATCAGCTTGGGTCTATGTAAATAATTGCCTTGCATACAGCTTATTGTAGATTGTATAGTGCATTTTTAATTCCTACTTTTTTTGACTGACAGATTTTCAGGTTCTCAGTTCCCACCTGTGATTGTCTTCAAAATATGTCATGTTGGGAGAGGTGGACAGTATATATGTGGGAAAAGTTTATTTAGGCCCTCAATTGCGGTAATGTTGATAAGTCATACCTTTATAATGCAGAATTAAAGTAATTTGTCATGCAAGTGGTCTGTCTGTTGTTGCCTTGATTTACGTGTACGTAAATAATTTTTTATTTTAGAAATGTGTAAATGTCAAATATTTAAAAGGAAACTCGTCATCCAGTAAATGTCAATATGTCACATAACTATGTTTTCTGCACAGGCTACCTCAGAAACCTGTAAAATTATGGGAAGCAGGACCTTCTGCAATCATATTATTGCTGATGAGGTCCAGAGGCAAGGCAGGACTGTAGCTGACCCATTTGATATCACTTGTATGAGGGATTACATGCAGGTAAAATTAAGTACATGCCAAAAGATTCAGTTAAATCATTGAAAACAAATATTATTTATTCAGTTAATTTTAGTTTCCGCGTAATAACGTTTTACAACACTTTCATAGTACTCAAGTCATCTTGATGAGCTCCCATCCTACCTTGGAGGGAGAGAGAACAGCTGGAGGTCCCTCTCCCTTCAGGGACTATCAAGAATTGTCCTCTGTTGTGATGGCTTGGAGTCAGGGGGAAAAGAGACTGTCCGAGATAGGCTAAGGCAAGAACTGCTGTCTCTTTCAATACCTTTGATGCCATGTTCATTGGTGAGAGTAAAGAGCTCTCGTGATTCCAGGTGGGTGTAGAAAGCGATAACCAACATAGCTCTGAACAGTCTAATTTAAATTAACATCATAATCACCTTTCAGGCCAAGCTTTATGTAACTTATATGTTCTCAAAGAGGAATCATTGTTTATACATATTTTAGCTACAGTCAGTTTTTCCTTGTTAAATAACAGAAAATGCCCTAAACTTTTCACAGGTTCCTTGCCACACACTCTTCCTCGGTTGTTTCAACTGCACATCACATCTCACATCGGACACATCTCTTCTCAACGCGTCGTTCTGCTCAAGCATGCAGCACTGCTGCTCGGATGAGAAATCTCTACATTCTAAAGGTGGGTTGTGTGTTTGGTTTCATACCTCCAGGACACTTGAATAATTTACTTATTGGTCAAACTTTCTGACTGGTTTTAATATAGCTTATTGTATATTTATTTATACATTGTAACATGAGCTTGACTAATTAGCTACTGTATTACTGCTGTATTAACATTATATTCTATATGAGTTTCCTTTTTTATGCAAACCTTTTTTGATCGTTTTATAATTCTGTAATAAAATGAGGTGCTTTTCTCTTGAGTTGTTTGCTTAGGAAGAAGATAATGAGATGACTAAAAATGGCAGTAGTTTGGCTTTGCATAAAAATAAAACTTCTACAGATCTTGTAACGCATACTGAAAACAAAGGCATTAAAGGAGGATTTTCAAACCTGACATCACCAAACATAATGGTACCCACCGTGCAAGCAGAGACTTCTAGTGGAGATTCTGATTCTGAATGGGAAAAGGAAGCCGACAGACTTTGCACGTGGACTAAGCATCTTGTGGTAGATGACATTGAAGTTCCACCTGCAAATGTATGACATTTTGTAGTCAGATCTTAAAATTTGAAACTAATAAAACTACACAGGAAGTGTTATATCTATTATACATTAATCCAAGTTTAATGCATTTGTCTTTAGAAAGTAATGTTTAGAACTGATTCGAGTTGAGAGCCGACAAGTCATTGTGGTTTTTTCAGTGAGCTTCTTTCTCTGATGTTTTGCTGAATTAATGGATTGAGGCCAGAATGCCTACAGAAGCCTCAACGATGAGCTTTGACCTTTGAGAAGTTACTCTGCATTGATTCAGAAAAATTCACAGATAGGGACAGGTACACGTCTTATCTAGTTACTTATATTTATAACTATTTGCAGTTTGAAACAATAAACTCTTAATACATCAATGTGGTGATAACAGGGGCGTGAACAATGGATATATTGAAACTCCTATGTTTGGGTAAGATACTGGTCAATATTTGACACACAAATACAAGAAGGTTGTATTCCTATTCAAATTTTGATTTGACTAGATTCCTTGCCTCATCAGCAGCTCTAGCATTGGTTGTTGATGGCATTAGCATACTAACTAGTTATATTTATTTAGCAAATATTGGCTTACCATTCAATCATTCAAAGAGGTCGTTTTGAATTTTTTTCTTTTTTGCCAACATAAAAGTCATTTTTATGGTCAGGAAATTATTGTTTTATTTCATAAAAGTTGAACGTGAGTGACACCTGGTGCACTTGGATCTGCCCAGTTTCACTATATGTAAGGATTGTGTATTTAACTATTATGTTTAAGATATAATGAACTGCAGGCAGACTCAGCCCCCTCTTTAGCCTAAGCATGTGAAAGAGGGATTTTGATACCTTCAAATGTATATTAAGTAGCCTGTAAAGGAAAGGTGGATTTCTGTGCCCACGTTTTCAGCACTTTAGTCAAGGTTACAGTTCAAATGCAAATGGCGTGCTGTTAAAGTTATTGGGATATTGCATTTATTGGACCGTCTTTATTCTAAACGTAAACATTTTTGGTCAGTTTGCATTGGAGCGAACAAGCTCAAGTAATGGCCTGCCTCGCAACTATAAGTTTTATTTCCAGAATCCTTCCGCATTTTCCTAGGAGTATGAGGCTCTGACGTGTTGTGCTGACGGCGGCCTTGGAGCTGGCTGAGCTAAGGGGCTGAGGCGCTTCTAATTTTCTGTGGAGCTCCGAAACAATCGGCCCCTCCCTCTCTGTGCTTCTCCGGCCCGCCCAACTAGCACAAGCTCCCGGTTGAATCCTGCCCGAGTCTGGGGAAACCTGACGGCCTAAAAAGAAAATCGAGAAACGGATAAGGGCCATCGATCCCGTGCAGCATAAATCTGGTATGCAGGTCAATGTGCACATTATGTTTTTGTGGTATATCGGGAATTCTCGTCAGTGTTGTTGTGAATGTGTAGATAAAACATTGCATGTGTATTATGTTCTTTTTTTCTATCCTGTTTGCAGAGGGACTGAGAAGGGTTGGGCCTTTCTTTGAGGCCCAGGCCTTAAAGAGGAGGCCATAGTTAGCTAGGCCTCGCTAGCTCTATAGCTTGCAAAGCTGGGGAAAATATTAAAAAGTAACTATTTCATGTATGGTTTCAACTTAAAAAGATATAAAAGAATTTGGGGGAGCAATTTTTTATATTGTTTCACAAGTTTTTTTTAATTCGAATTAAAATTGTTCGTTAGTAGATCGAGCTAACAAAATGGCGTGGCTATGCTCATATTGAAAACAGTGATGGAAAGAAGGCGTTCCTTTTCTGCCAACAAGAGTGCGGAAAACTGCACTGGATGCCCCTCTACCAAATTATCTGGTTACATGTTTACATGCAGGAGAGAATAGCTAGCCCTGATGCGTGGGATAAATCAGCCGGTATTCAAATGATTGCCTGAAATGAAGTGAGCAGAGATTGTAGTATCATTTGTGGACCAATAAGAACGTTAAATAAGTTGAAATAGCCAGCAAGCGGCGGTAACAGTTGCACATGTCCTGTTTTCTCCACAGCCTTTACCTATATCGGCACGACTTAAAAGAAATAAAATCAGACAGATTAAAATGTATTGTTTCAGAATTTTGGGCACCTCCCTATGCCCAATCACTCTTTAATCTGGATTTTTTTTCCTCCGATAAACACAACTCCGATGCTGCAAATACTGTCATCCGTTCTGCGCCAGTACCTCGTTTCCACAGAGGGGCGGGGGATGATGTGCATTGAAAATTAGAAGGCATTCCTGCCTCGCTCAATCTCTTTGTTTATGTCTATTGCCGTGCATGTCACTGATTTTAAATTTAAATTCAAATTTTACTCAAATTCGCAAGCATCTGAAACGCTGTGTTCGGTGTGGCTTCATAGCAAAGGGTCCATGCAAGTTAGGTTGATCTCATTTTCACACAGACATACATAGGCCATTTTGCCCGACCTTGATGTATTCAGTTGATGGCTTTGGAAAATACAGCTTTCCATTTAGAATGGGTATTTAACAATAACTTAGCCAAAAGAATGAACCGTTATTATTATTATTCTCTATCTGCAAAAATGTGACAGTCATTTAAGCATTTCCCCATATTTGTTATAGTTTTCTAGAGGATAACATGAATATTAATATAATTCAATATTTTCTTGCAGCTTTGCAATATCAAATGTAGTGGAAGGACAATGGATGAGGATGAAGCACGGCTTGCAATCCACTCACAAGAGCCTAAAATTATATTACACGGTACAGGTAATAGATTATATGTGTGTTTGCATATCTGTGTTTCTGCGTGTATTCAAGTGTTTGCTCATTGCTTCCATGTCTGTTCCAGATGAGAGTGGTGCTGGAGGAGAGGAGTTTGTTGTGGAGCTACAAGAGACTGTATTGGTGTCTGAGGGAGAGGGTGATGGAATGGCTGTGCACAGATTTGCTCCAGAGGAGCTGGTGATCCAAGATGCTGTCGAGGATGTTGTTTCAGAGTATGTGCACTGTGATGAAGATGAAGATGTAGCTGTTGAGACCTGTGTGATGTCACTAGAGGGAGAGGAAGAAGGTGTGGCCATGGGGGATATCCCTGATGATGGTCTGGACCCAGAGCAAGAGGACCCAGATGGCTGTGGAGACTACCTAATGATCTCATGTGAGTACCAGTCTTAAATTCGAAAACAACTCTCTCCAAACACGAAATCACTTTGCAACTGGCAAAGACTCACTCTACAATCCCCCTTTTGCTCCCTCAAACAGTGGATGAGGCTGGTAAAATGGTGTCAGACGATGGGACTGAGGTGACAGTGGAGGGGGCTGTGGAGGACCAGGAGGTGGAGAAGGATGAGGATGGCCAAGAGGTCATCAAAGTGTACATCTTCAAGGCTGACTCAGGGGAAGATGACATGGGTAGGAACCAAGGCTGTATTTAAATATATATATATACATATATATATATATATATTTAAAGCCTTACAGTTAATTTTGAAACAGGGTTGACGTCTACAGGAAGCGATCATTGACTTGCAATACCATGTCTATACTCATGTATTATTTACTATTATTATTATTATGATTATTATCATTAATAATAATAACAATAGTAATAATAATATAGCAAGAGATAAAACAGTTTTTTTTAAATGCTATGATTTCTGCAGCAGAAACGGTGGACGTCAGTGATGGGGACAGCGAGAGTGTGGCCATGACTGACTCGTCTGGTCGAACTCTAAGAGAGAAAATGGTCTACATGTCTGTTGGGGATTCACATCACACTCAAGGGCACCATGGTAAGCAATTTAATCAACACTGGGCATTTGCTCGTCTGACTGACATCTTTTTGTGAAAAATACAGTTTTGCTTGCTCATTGCGTCCACCGTCATCATCCTTTTTAGGAGTTTGAATGAGTTAGAATGTGTTAAAAAAAATAAAAATAACATCACCTCTTACAATATGTGCATATGCATACCTTTCAAATTGTAATGAATAGGACCTTCTGCATCGTTACTTAAACCATCAAACAATGCTCACACAGCAAGATTATTTCTTACTTGGGAAATTTTTCAGTATCCAAATAAATTCCGGTCATGAAATTTGTTCATGGTATTTGGAGTTACACGTACATGTTAGCTGTGTTTATGTTGTGCCCATCAGTTGGGGCCAAGGTAACCGATGAGGTGCGGGATAAGGAGCCTGTGACTCATGAGCGCTTATACGACAGCGGCACTCTGAGCAAGGACTTCCTGTTAGTGGCCTGGGCAGCTGCATATGGTCAGATTGACCACACAAGATGCACATTGCTATATTTAACTATTATAGTTTCATCTTAATCCCGAGGGAAGGAAAGATTGGACATGAGCAATGCTTGCTTAACATTCCACTATTCTTATCACCCTATTAAATAAATCTGAAGACAGGAATAAAAGCCATCTTTTTTTTTTTTTTTAGACTTCATCAACCAATCTACATAGCTGAGATTTCGGTGTACGCACCAATGACTATGAAAACCAATAGGACCCCATCAAATATTTATTTTAATTTAAAATGGTATGAAATACTTTTCCAAACTTAATACGGTCGAGAAAACAGAACTCTGTTAACATTAGCATATACTTTGCAAGGGCCCTATGTACAGTCCCCTGGAGATTTTGCAAAGGCTCTTTATGAATGTAATGTGTTGTTATTCAAGTCTGTCTTTTGGCTGTTCCACAGTAATTGGCTGTTCCACAGTAATATGTGTGCTGTACACAGAATATTTTCAGCTTTCGCTGGTCTGATAGTTCTGGCTGGAGGATATGTGTTTAAACGCATTGTTCCATTGGCAGGTGCTGAGGATAGTGAAGGGTGTGAAAACAGGAATGGCGCCGCAAGTGCCCTGCTCCACATCGATGAATCAGATGGGGTTGATGAGGCCAACAGACAGCGGAGTAAGAATAAGAGACGAAGTGAACCCCGGCAGGTCCAAACAGGTACAGAACCTTTACAAATAGATGATGCCTTATATATATTTGTATATATATTATAAGTTTATACTTATTACTATTGAGGATTACTCTTTCATTGCTTCTTAACATCTTTCTTTCCCACATCATTTCCCATTCTAGCTATCATCATTGGCCCGTATGGACAGCCTCTTACGGTATATCCTTGCATGCTTTGTGGTAAGAAGTTCAAATCGCGAGGTTTCCTTAAGCGCCACACTAAAAACCACCACCAGGATGTTTTGACAAGGAAAAAGTACCAGTGCACGGACTGTGACTTTACTACCAACAAGAAGGCCAGCCTACACAACCACATGGAGGTTCACACCCTGAGCAACAAGGCTCCGTTCGAATGTGAGGTTTGCGGAAAGGATTTCCACCAGCAGGCTGCACTGTTCTCCCACAGGTTACAGCACCATCATCGTGAGTCCAAGACTCAAACGCCAATTTCACCAGCCAACAAGATGCACAAGTGCAAGTTCTGTGACTATGAGACAGCTGAACAAGGACTGCTTAACCGGCACTTGCTAGCTGTTCACAGTAAAAGCTTCCCTCATATCTGTGTTGAGTGTGGAAAGGGTTTCCGGCACCCGTCAGAGTTGAAGAAGCACATGCGCACACACACAGGGGAAAAGCCTTACTCTTGCCTCTACTGTGACTACAAGTCTGCAGATTCCTCCAATCTCAAGACACATATTAAGACTAAGCACAGTAAAGAGATGCCCTACAAGTGTGAGCGCTGTTTCCAAACTTTCTCTGAGGAGGAGGAGTTGCTACAGCATGGGCTGACACATGAGGAGAACAAGACCCACCATTGTGCCCACTGTGACCATAAGAGCTCCAACTCCAGCGACCTCAAACGGCATATAATATCTGTTCACACCAAGGACTACCCCCACAAATGTGCGGTATGTGGTAAAGGGTTCCATCGCCCGTCCGAGCTGAAGAAGCACTCTGCGTCGCACCGCACCAAGAAACTACATCAGTGCCGGCACTGTAACTTCAAAATTGCCGACCCCTTTGTGCTCAGCCGCCATATCTTGTCTGTCCACACGAAGGAGCAACAGGCCTCTCCTGAAAAGACTGAGGTCAAGCGGACTGTAGAAACACCGGCGCCTGTTGTGGTGGTAAAGAAACCTTCATCTAGTGGGGCCAGTGCCTCTGGTCCGCCGGCGAGGGTCAGTGCCGCCAGTTTGGCCAGCAGTGTGACTGTTATTATAGGTAAGGGGCAGAGAGAGAGGAGAGTCTACCAGTGTCAGTACTGTGACTACAGCACCGGGGATGCTTCAGGCTTTAAGCGACACGTGATCTCCATCCACACTAAGGACTATCCCCATCGCTGTGAAATCTGCTCAAAAGGCTTCCGCAGGCCCTCGGAGAAGAACCAGCATATCATTCGCCACCACAAGGACGTAGTGCAGGAGTGACCCAGATTGGGCCAAGTACTGTTCCATGCCTTGAGACACTAATGCAGCCACCACCACCATTATCATAGCAACCTCAGAACCACACACCATTTATTTAAGAGACTTTGTCTGTAAATTTGTATGATTGTATGTGTGTTTGTTTGCGGCACTAACAGGAAGACATGGTTTTATTCTGATTTTATTCTCAAGCCTCGTATTGTAAGTATACATGTGTACATACCCTTTTAGCCCTGTCACATAAGGTGGTAAAGCCCCATACAGACTTGCACTTTTAATTGCATGTCCCATAGCTGGTGACGGTTGCATGGCAGAATGTGCGAGCCTTTCTGGACATTTGTAGACACACTTTTTACCACACAGCCAACAATTGGACAAATTATGATTTTCTTGTACTATTTTTATTCCATGAAGACTATTAATTGCAAAATGGTTTTATTAACAGCTTAACTTTAATCATGTTAGCGGAGAGATTGAGAAAGAAAGAGATATTACAGAAATGTCAACTATATATTGTGCTTCCTGGTTGTCCGATCTCATCTCTCTGTGTCCTTTTATCTTTGGTATTGTAATCAGATATGTATAGTGCCAAGTGGGGAAGATACTGTATTATAAAGGTCATACAGCCCCAACGTCTCGAGACATTTTAAAATGTGTTTATGAAAAACAAGAGGTTACCAAAGTGCAGAGACCCGATCATGTTACCGTATGATGCTTCCCATTTGTTGTGGAACCTGGATCATATTGACACTCCTCTTGTATGCTGCAGAAAGCCTTCAGCTTGAGGATGTGACCATGGCAAGACATATAACCAGTGCGATACCACTTAGTTAAACTTTATTCTCCCTGTTCCAACACAGATCCACTTCTCCCAGTATGAAAAGGGAAGCTCGTTTGTATCATAAATGCAATTTTGACAAGGACTGGTGCTGGTGGTGTACTTGTATTTGACTTTGGCTTTTATCTCGCTTGTGATTATTTTTGTTTTTTATATTTATTTCATCAGCATTCAAAACTTGTTGTATAGTTCAGTGTAACTAGAATTATATGGGACGTAAATTATTGTTTTGTACACAAATCTGTAAAAAGTGTGTAGATGTAAACACTTGATAAAGCAGGAATCAGAACTGTGTTGTTATAGATGTACTTAAAACGTATTTGTTAAAAAAATAAAAGAAAAAGATAATAAAAGCAAAGTATTTTACCTGCATGTGTGTCTCTAATTTGCAAACTTTTATTTTTTTGCTAAGACATTCATAAAAGAGTTAGTTATACGTCCAAATGTTTTGTTCAACAGTATTGAAGCGAGCCATTACTTTTCTGACTTTTTTGTCTTTTTGAGATTCTTAGAGCATGAATGGTATTTTTTTCGCCTCAAATAGACTACTTGGACACCAACAAATTGTACTGCCACAGAACCAAGTCACAATTAACTTTAGTTTTCTTTAACATCGGCAAAATGGAAAATTCTTGTGGTCTTCCCATGGAGGCATTTTTGTAGGCTGTGATTAAGCAGCAAGACATTCATCTAGAGACAAAAAAATGGGAGATTCAGACATTGGACAGCAAGCAATTGACATTGATGAAATAAGGAAAGGTAATCAATACCGTTTTTTGGAAGGATCACAATGTTCTCAGGTGCAATGCCGCTTTGAAGCGAGAATTTCCTAAATTTCTCTAACAGCTCAGGGCTTAGGTACTCTCTGCGACCTGAGAAAGAACACATTAGAAAGGGAAGTTGAGAATGTTTACAAGGCAAAGTAGCCTTTGTTTACCAGTACTTTTTAAGCCTTTTCCATTAAAAATCACCATACCATACAACTTGTTCAGAACTGTAGAAACACCGCCCGTGGTCTTCATGGTGTGGATGAGGGCATACTCGTCATACTTGACAGAAACAACGCGCATATCATTGTCATTGTTCCAACCTGAAATGTAATGAGAAATGTGGGACAATTTCACAGAAATTCATGTTTGCATACGAAAATAACATCTTTGTGCATATTTGCACTGCGCATGCATGTAGGGGTATTCTACACTCACGAGCACTCCGGAAAATGAATTTCCCTGGGATATCTGCCTTCTGAGCTAAGTGGTTCATCCTCCAGCAAGAACCATCAGGTCTAGATGAAGAACAATAAGCTTCGTCATGAGCCTATTTATGTTTTTCTTTCATTATGTATCTATCCTTGCTGTTCTGTGACTCACTTGAGGCTAGAATATGCCATGTCCAAGTCCCCATCAGCGGTCGGTGTCAGTATGGCTGTACCCATCTTCATGCTATCTCTGTGGCTCACAAACCACTGGGCGTCAGTGGCAAATCCAATTAAATACCATTTTCCTGCCACCTATGCACATGTGAAAGCCACACAACAGTCTTAAATCTTGTTACAAAATATTTACATGGCAGAATAAATGTATTCAATAGAAATGTCTAGTGCTCATTATTCATTTTTTAAAAGGCATAAAATCAGACAATACTCACAACTGACAAATATATTTGACTGAATCCACAAAATCAAATTTTATCATGAAATACCAAAATTACCTAAAGAATAATGCATTTTTATAGATGAAGCAAAAGTAGTTCAGGGTAGCTGTTTTCTTGGAGGCAAATGAATTTCACAATATATTTAAAGAATATGCTTTTGACTCTGGCACAGCCAATAATACTTTTAGATTTCAATTATTAACTCTTACCCCCTGCAGGTTGAAGTCTTCTTGCGGCATAACTTCACCAGTAGCACTCAGTGAGCAGAGCAAGGCTCCCAGCATAGCTAGCAGATTAATCATCATGGCTGAAGTCCTAGTTATTCATTGTCTTTTTCTGCTTTCCATCCCTATATATACGAACTAGAGTGCAAGCTTACAGTACACCTCCCTCTGTGGGCCCGGTGGGGCTCGGGTGGCGCGGGG
>JAVQJS010119648.1:0-14411 GCA_036024795.1 Galaxias rostratus | reverse complement strand
TAAATATAGGTTCTGTTCAAGGTTTTCTTTTTATTTATTTTTTTATTGTCATATGCATAACGTTTACAGAGGCAAAAGTATGCAATTAAATTCTTATGTTTCTTCCACACCTAACGCTAATGCAGACATTTTCATAGAATATACTGTATATACACAGTACAATACAGCATGCAGTACAATATGCTTAGTTTATGGGGAGGAAACTGTGACTGTGTTGAGAGGCTTACATTTGTCACGTGGAGGAGATAGACAATTTGACACACAGTATTGTGTGTGTGTATAAATATATACAATCAGTACAATATGCTACTGCACCCTTTTATATTATTAGGAGGAAACTGCGATTGTGGGTGGAGAGGTTGGGGCTGGCTCATGGGCTGTGATGAATTATCAGCCAGTGATTAGCTTTGTGATTGGGGCCAATATAAATCTGCCTATAAAACTACCTAGAGGTTGCAGAGGCAGTACATTCCAGAAACATTATGCATGGTGTGAAGGCCGTATCTCCCTTAACCCCCGGAAACCCACAGTGCGCCGGTAGGATGAAAGTGCATGTTGTTGTTTTTTAAAAGAAATACTAAAAAAGGATAACCATCTATCAAATACATCCATCCATCCATTATCCGCCGCTTTTGTGGTAGCAGGCTCAGCAGGGTATTCCAGCTGTCTCTATCCCCAGCAACGCTTTCTATATACTCCTGGAGGATTCTGAGGCGTTCCCAGGCCAGACGAGATATATAATCTTCCCAGCGTGTTCTGGGTCTACCCCAGAGTCTCCTACCAGTAGTGCGTGCCTGGAAAACCTAATCAGATGCCTGTAATACCTCATCTGACTCCTATTGACGCGAAGAGAGCAGCAACTCTACTCCAAGCTCCCTCCGAATCGCCGAGCTCTTTTTCCTTATACCTAAGGCTAAGCCCAGCCACCCTACAGAGGAAACACATTTCAGCCGCTTGTACTCACAAACTTATTCTTTCAGTCACTATCCAAAGCTCATGTGCATAGGTGAGGGTTGGAAAGTAGACCGACTGGCAAATCACAAGTTTCGCCTTTCGGCTCAGTTCCTTCTTCACCACAACGGTCTGGTATAACGCCCGCATTACTGCTGATGCTGCACCTATCCGCCTGTCAATGTTACGCTCCATTCTACCCTCACTCCTGAACATAAACCCGAGAAACTTGAACTCCCTTGCTTGAGGCAACAACTAATTCCCAACCTGGAGAGAGCACTCCACCTTTCTCCGGCAGAGAACTATGGCCTCGGACTTGGAGCAGCTGACTCTCATACCAACTGCTTCACACTCAGTTGCAAACCGTTTCAGTGCATGCTGAAGATCACATTCTGAAGACGCCAACAGAACCACACCATCTGCAAAAAGCAGAGAAGCAATTCTGAGGTCCCCAAACTGGACACACTCTCACCCCTTCTATGCCTTGAGATTCTGTCCATGAAAATCATCCACTAAAAATGTATTTGACTTTGTGTTGAGTATACGGACACAACTCTCACTCCGGTCATAAAGGGACTGGATGGCTCGTATCAACAGCCCCGGTATTCCATACTCCTGCAGTACCCCCCACAGGACTCCCCCGGGGGCACGATCATAAGCCTTCTCCAAATCCACAAAACACGTAGACTGGATAGGTAAACTCCGATACCCTCCCAAACAGCCCCGCCAGGTTAAAAAGTTGGCCCACCTTTCCACAACCAGAACGGAATCCGCATTGCTCCTCCTGGATCCGAGGTTCAACAATCATCAAAGTCTTCTTCAAAGGCGTGTCAGCCAAGACAGCTCAACAATGTCCAGAGCCTTCAGCATCTCTAGGCAAATCTCATCCACACCCAGTGCCTTGCCACTGAGGAGCTTCCCAATTACCTCAGTGACCTCTGCCAGGGAAACTTCTGAATGGTGGAACGGTTTGCCAGAACTTCCTTGAGGCCAACCGAAAGTCCTTCTCCATAGCCTCCCCGGACTCCTCCCACACACGAGTTTTTTATTCTTTGACTACCAAAGCTTCCGCCCTTCGGGCTACCCGGTACCCGTCTGCTGCTCCAGGAGACACTTGGGTCAACCTAGCCCGAAAGATCTCCTTCTTCAGTCTGACGGCTTCCTTCACCGTTGGTGTCCACCAGCGGGTTCTTCGGTTGCAGCCCCGACAGGCACAGAAGGCCTTCTGATCACAACTCCTAGCAGCCGCTTCCACAATAGAGGCTTTGAACATGGTCCACTCGGAATCAATGTCCCCATCCTCCCCTGGGATGCTTGAGAGTTCTTCCGAAAGTGGAAGTTGAAAACCTCACTACACGTTTGGGTTTACCGGGTCTGTCCAACATTCTCCCCCGCCATCTGATCCAACTCACCACCAGATGGTGATCAGTTGACAGCTCTGCTCCTCTCTTCACCGAGTGTCCAAGACACACGGCCGCAGGTCTGATGATACGACCACAAAGTTGATCATCGATCTGCTACTGTTGTGTATTTTTTGGTCCTAATCTGATACACTTACCCCGTTTAGTTGCAGGAATATGAAGAGTCAATGTTTTTAGCTTGGAAGATGTAACTTTATTCTGACATACAAGACAAACTCCTGCAGGACCCTGGGGGACCCCTGTCTCCCAGAAAATCACTCCCTTCTCTCTCCCTGCCCCACTTTTATGTCTAAACTCCGCCTTGATGGCACCTCTGTTTACCTGTTGTTGAACTTACAATTAACAACCCTTCAATAAAACTTCTAGCAGGGCACTACATCTTCACACATTCCCAGGAAACCCATCCTGCCCCATTCCTCCCACATAGGGTCTTCTCAGGTCATCTCTCCTGCTTTTCCTTCTTTAAACAATCATATCTCTCTTTGACACAAGGTCCAGTTCTACCACACTACCTAAGGTGCTCTTGTACCAGGTACACCTATGAACATCCTAATGCTTGAACATGGTGTTCGTTATGGCTAGTCCATGTCTAGCTCAGAAGTAAAAAAACAATGCACCACTCTGGTTCAAATCGTGCAGGCCATTCCTCCCAATCACCCCTCTCAAGGTTTCTACATCATCACCCACATGGGCCCACAAGTCCCCCAGCAGAACTATAGGATCATTAGACCCTTTCCAGGACCCTACCCAATGACTCCAAGAAGGCTGCATACTCCAAACTGCCATTTCGTGCATAAGCACAAACAAAAATCATAGCTCCAGTGACTCGCAGTTGCAAAGAGACGACCCTCTCGTTCACCACGGAAAACTCAAGACAGCCGCACCCAGCCGGGGACTTGTAAGAAGTCCCACACCTGCCCAGCGCCTCTCACCCTAGGCGACTCCGGAAAAGAAAACAGTCCAGCCCTTCTCCAGGACTTGGATTCCAGAACCAGAGGAATGCGTTGAGGCGAGCCTAACTATGTCTAGTTGGTACTGCTCCACCTCCCGCACTAGCTTCGGTTCCCTTCCCACCAGAGAGGTTACATTCCACATCCCTAGGATCAATCTACGACGCCAGGGGTCAGCACGACTAAGTCCCCGCCTATGCCTGCCACCGGATTGGTATTGCACCCCAATGTCTATTCCTGCAGGTAGTGGGCCCACAGGGCGGCGGCTCCATGTTGTTTCTTTGGTCTGTGTCTGACCGGGCCATCAGACACTCGCGTACCAAGGTCTCCCCCGGGTCTGGCTCCAGGGGATAGCCCCGGTTTCCTATTTTCAGTCGAAGTGCCACAGTGCCTTAGGTTTTGCTTCATTTAACTTTATTGTATGACCAAAAGAAGGCTACTACAAGAAAGTAGCACACAAAAAAAGATTGGATGAGAGCAGTAACTGCAAAAAAAGGTGGCAATGTTGAGAAGACCACCTCACTGATTTGGATATGCTTCTGTGTTTTGCTGTTTAGTCTTTTTATTTAGTTTTAAAGAGGTTTCTGTTGAAGGTTTTTTTTGAGAGGGGGGGGGGGGGGGATGCTCTTTTGCTGAGAGGATGGATGGCCCTGAAAAAAGCCGTTTGGGAACAGTCTGATCAAGGCAAGCTTTGAATATTTAGAAGTAAAAACGTTTGTCTTTGTGTGTGTTAAGCTGCACCCCATCTCTATTTACATTTAAAAACCTTTTTCTACACAAAATGTAATTTTTAGAAAAACTGACAATGTATTAATTAATTTTTATACTTGACTTTAACAAATAACACAATATTGTACAAATTGACAGTCTCATTACATTATTTAAAAAAAATAAAGTGTGTTTGTCTGGCCCAATTATTAGTCCTTTAAAATATCTCAGTGACACGCACGATTGCAGACGTGAAAGAACAGCCTCAGGGTGAGCTGGTGGCCGTCTCTGATATGTTCCGTTTTTAACCAATGGAAGGGGATCTTATTTGATTGGATTTTCTGCCGAACGGTTACGTCATTCTATAGACTGTCAACAAAAAGATAGTATTGTTGTATTAGACTGGTTTTCAAATAGCTTGGCGTGGTGAGTAATATTATGTCACAAAACCTAATAGATTTTAGCTAGTGTTATCTACCCTTTTATTGGGGGGTATTTGGATATGATTTAGCATAATTTTAAAGAATGATTAGCTAAATAATCTTAGCAAAGTTGGCAAGCCTCAAATTTATATCAAGTCTTCAAGCCTTTTTGCTAGCAATCGTTCAAGCATCGGAGAGAGAACGTTTTGACCCCAGACGTAGCCTTGGGCGACAGTAGTTCCTTGGTTGATTCTCATACATCTTTTATAGAGCTGTTATGAAACCAGGTTGTAAGATTTTATATAAAGAAGGTTAATAAATAAAAAAAAGCCATTTTGTGGAAATTATTTTAGTAATGATCGCTTGAGCAACGTTGAGATAATGCATACAATTTCACGTCTTAACTTAACAAAAATATTAGTAAATTAGTGTGTTAAAGGGCCCGTTATGTGTTAATTTTAGATTTTTTTAGCTGTTCGGCTGTGACTATTAAGCACACTTAAAATGATTTCGACACATCCAAGATAAATAGGAGATACCATTTTTATTAATTATTCAGGGAATCCTCCCTCTGCCTTTCCTTCACACATGCTGTTTTCTATGGACGCCCGCAAGGGACATTTATTTAAATGAAAATGCAATTCCACAATAGCATTATCACTTTCAACATATGTAGGATATTTGAGACAAAATGTAAGTGAAAGTACAATCATATCATTTGCATTTTCATAGACTCCAATTGACATTCTATGTCAGTATTAAAATTCAAATGCACAGCTGTTTGACATGATATTTTCAAGTTAGTGTGACTAACTCTAGAAAGACAACCTTACCTTAATAATAAGCAACCTTACCTAAATAATATTTCTCAAAAACAAGTGCAACACTACCTATGGGCACATATTTATAAAACAACATTATCAAAACAACAGGTTGGAACGTTTATGAAAACATTAAAACCTTTTCCAAAAATTGATAGATGTATTATAAACGCTGCAATCTATTTGCAATACCGCTTATTCTTTACAGGGTCACCAATATAGGGCGAGAGACGGGGTACACCTTGGACAGGTTACCGGTGCATTGCCGGGCTAACACATAGGTACATACAACGACTCACACGCATTCACACCTATAGACAATTTTGAGTTACTGATCAACCTTTATGTTTTTGGACTGTTGGAGGAAACCAGAGTACACGCAAACACGGGGAGAACATGCAAACTTCTCACAGAAAGCCCCCTGGGTCAGGTGGGGATTGAACCCAGGACCTTCTCGCTGTGATGCAAAAGTGCTATCCAGAGCCACCGTGCTGCCCTCATTTCGAGACTCGCAATAGCAAGTTACCTTGAAATCTGACTTCTCAATGCCTTTTACAATGACTTACCTTTTTTCAATTAGGAAAGGTGCTTTACTATGAAAGAAACCGTAAACAAAACAGTACAGTTAAAGCACTAAAACCACACAGTAAAATACCAATAAGAACAAATTTTTTTTAAAAACTAATTTAAAGTTGGCCGTGAAGGTAAAAGTGAATTTTAAGAAGTGACTAAAAAGAGGAAACCGAAGTGGCCTGCCTGAGATCATTACGCAGGGATTTCTAAAGCGTAGGGACTCGAACAGCAAAGGCCCGGCCACCCTTCATGCAGAATTTGGATTTTGGAACTATTGCCGGTGGATCTCATGCAGCAATAAAAGCACATAGCAGATATAGGCAGGTCAAATCAATTCTAAAACTCACAGGTGACCAATGACGGGCCGCAAGGATAGGTGTGATTTTTTTCTGGGAGACTGAGCATTAAAAACCTGGCAGCAGCGTTTTGAACCAACCTTTGAACCTTGTTAAGTCTATGCCAATTCAAAAAGTTTCAGAGGGCAAAATGGAATCCAACCCGGTGCTGGCAAGGTGTACCTAATAAAGTGGCCACTGAGTTTATATTTATTGCTTACCATTTCATAAAACTAAAATCACTTTATTTTGTCCACTTTGAATGTTGTAATACTTTTTTTTGAGTTGGGAATGTAGGCCATGGGGCTTGGTAATGCACTGCTTAGTAGTTTAGTAATGGTTTATGAGATTTTTATTTGTGTGGCTGTTTTAATATGCATGTAAGGCCACAGAAAATGTTAAAAATAAAGCCTAAACTTCAAAGAGTTTAGTAACTTTTGAGTTTTCCAATTTACCCAATGAACTCTTAACAATCACAATTTGGATATGGAACTATGCTATATCTATGGATGTTAGCTAGCGTACTTAATAAATTAATAAATAATACAGACGGAACTAGTACTGATGATACAGCTGTTTGATGCGAATGTGACCATCTTGCATATGATGAATACAATGATTGTTCATGCTAAGATAACAATTAGCAAGGCAACACTTATAATCACAACGTAATTAAATAATTTTAGTTTTTGATTGGTATTGGGTAAGCTATGTTACTTATGTTTTTACCAGTGGAAATGAATGATCTAGCTTGTATGCATGTACGTTAACCAACATTTTATAGCTGTCACTATATGGTAGTAAACATAGGGGAATAAGATTAATCATAGTTGTTCACTGCACCTAAGACTTAGTGTAATATAATTATAATTTGGATTGTATGTATACGTTTGCGAGCTAATTAATTTAAAGAAATCCTTATAATATTGACATTTAAATGTTTGTGGAGTATAGTTTGCCATTGTAACTAACTAGGTGTTCAATGCGATTAGTCTTGCCATAGCCACGGTATGAGTAGTTTGTATGGTGTATTTAGCCGCAAGTCTCAAAGGTTACGGACACTTCCTAACTTCGGCCAAAGGTATCTGACTAGATACTTGCATAACAAATACCCGTAATGACTAGCACAAACGCATAGACAGAATTAAGGTAGAATAGTTATATTATATATATATTATATTTATATAATAGTTATATAAAAAGTTATATGTGAATATGATGGAGCTCTCCATAGCTCTACGTCAAGGAAGGTTATTAATCTGAACTTGGACTACTTGTCAGACACTACACTGAATGTGAGCTGGATTGTATTTGTTTAACGTTTAAAAGAATTATGATGACTTGAATTGAATAGTGGCTGTTAACATGTATCATGTTTTTTTTCAAAGGCCTTCTTTTTGTCCAAGTGTACAATATCTAGATAAAGTGTGCTTAGCTAGCTATTATCCCCTTAATAGCACCACAAATTATTGCTTGCTGCTACACTAAAATGGCAAAATCCAACTTTACAAATAGTGTAAGAATTAACAGACTGTTGATACATGTAGATTATTTAAACAGGTGATAGCTCAGTCACTAAGATTATTTATTTATTTATCTCAATGGTAAAATAATCAGTGTTGTCACAATGGATGGCTAAGGTGATGTGAGAAGAATCCACTTGCAGTATTATCCAATAAACAGGCGTTAGACGTTATCCAAAGAAGCCATCGTTTTATTAGAGTGAACAGATAACAATGACCGCACAAAGACCCATCCACCATAGTGCAGTATATATACACAAACCTGTGAACAATCAACCCATCAACCCAACTAAACCCACAGGTGACAAACATTAACTAATCAGGCCCCCGTGCGTTTCAGTCTGGTGTGTGATTGTGCTTGAGCGTCACAAGTATTGAACAAACAATTTCAATTAAGACAATAAATTGATGCCGATTTATGTCTGCTGTGCTGTACATGTGTGATATGCCATTAAGAAGCCCTAACGTGAAGTTGATCAGAAGAATGTAGGGGATACTGGGGCGGTTGCATTACTTTTCGATTTCTCTGTTATTCTGAGACTAATTGGCATAGACGAGCCAAAAATATTGAATTTACATATGTCTTCTAATTACACATACAATTTAAAGATGACTCCATATGACATATTGTTCACTATATTTATATGAATGGATGAAGTCAAATATAGCAACTGGCCCCAAGTAGGCATTTACATTTGTGTCCAGTTCAGCACTTTACAACAGCACGCAGGAGCATACACACTACGAAGGAAATCATTGAAAGGACTGGAGCACAAACTTGAAAATTCATGGCTCGGAGTAGGAAATCTCATAAGAGGTGGATGGATGGCTATTCACAAGCCCCATGATTAGGAATATAAAAGTACTGCCTTCTTGAGGACATTCAGGTTGGTCTTGAAGACTTTGCTTTGGTGATTTAATTTACTGTAAATTGTCTTGGATATCTTTATGATCGCTTGCTACCTAAAATGATATGGTGTTATTAGATATGAAGTGTAATGAGTTGTGCTGGTATCGATTAATTTAAACAAAAACTATGAGTTCAATGTAATATTGTGCACCAAATCAGCTGCCGCTGCTGCCGCCTCTACATTGTTCTGATTCAAATCAGGCTTGGATTATCTTGGGTGCTGAAGTGCTTCAAGCTGTGGCATAGATTCCAAAACAGCGATGAGCAGACACGTCCATCAGTTTCGGCTACAAAATCCTCAATTAAAAAAAGGGTTTAGACACTTAAAAAAAAAAAAAAAAAATCAAACTAGAGGTATGTAGCGTTAATTGAACAGCATTTTGGCCAATGTATGTCATTCACATACAAAAGAGTACATTATTTGCTTGTCGCCTATCCGTTAGGCTGCGTTGCCCCTCACTTCATCAAGAAAAATATTTAATAGCATCCATTATGTTATTTCCCTTGGGTTTTATGATGTCATTAAATAGTATCTGTCATTTGATTAAAAGGTTTGAGTGTTTACTTCAAAGAATGACAAAAATAACCATTCGACTTAGTTGATATACAGCATATGGCCTATGCAGATACAGTGTGTAAGATACACAACACTACTTTTTTCACTTTTACAAGGAAGTATGGCAAGAAGAAAGACTCTATAAGAAGCTATTTCAAAGCAATGAGGGAAAGGACAGCGTGTTGTTTTCTGACAACAGGTCCAACCAAGAATCCCAAGATGTTGACCATTTCAGATGGGTACAAGTCTGTAGTTTAATTTTGTTATAATATTTGGATGCACTTGAGTAATTACCAATGTTTTAATGAAAGAAATATTAGCCTGGTGAGTTGCAAGTTAGTATAGCCTAGTGTGCCCTAGCGCACTTGTAAATGGCATACTTTTATCATCTCGATATCATCACAAGGGTCCATGATATTGAGAAATATTATTTTCCGAGTGATTACCATTTTGTTGGAATTCTCACATGCAATGGATGTTTAGTAATAACCAACATTGTAACTTTTCCAGTGTAAATGTCAGGGAGGTAGCCAAATGGTTGCAGAGATGAATGGTTGGGTGTCAGGGTGGGGTGTAAAAGTTTTGGGGGTGGGGGGGTTGTAGCTTGTAAAATGCGAAACGTGCCAGGCAAAAGTGTGTGGGTCTGTGCTCAAGCATTACGCATGATTGTTCATTTTATTATAAATGTTGTAACTGAATTGCTGTTACTTTTGTAAGACTTTTGATTTTATTTTATTTGTGTGGATAAGGAACAGATGTAGCAAAGTCTGCAATTCCTGTAAATCAGCAAGCCTCCTCCAGCACATCACAGCAGGCCCCGCTCTCCTCATGCTCCTGCCCTGTATCCTAGCAATCACCAATGTCTTTTCATTTTTCTTTCCACATTGCTGTCACCAATTCATTTATACTCCACCAAGAAGTATCTGCAATAACAACATGTCACATCATACCTTTGTTAAGCTGCTCACTGCGGAACTTTGTGGAGAGCTACTGGATAAAACCGCAGCAGAGAGGCAGTATGGCCACACTCCTGTGGCCATTGTTCCAGCAAATGTACATTCAGATAGGTTACCTGTAGACCACAGGAAATGCAGACTGCAATGAATACACCATTACATGACAGTGTAAGGAGTGTCAGAACCTGACACTATAGTATCTAACCCTGGGTGAGATGCTTGCCAGTTTCTGCAAACTAACGTGGTTGGGGACTTAGTTTTTCAGGGTGGTAACATTTTGACTGTTAAAATTACTATGATCAAAAGTAATTTATATGGTTCCATACACTTACTTATGATGTCAAACACCAGTTGCCGCATCGTACATCATGCCTCTTTGCCTTTTTTTTAATGATATTCAATTTGTTTTGTTAATTATGGTTATTGTGTCATTCTACATTTAAAAATGGTTTGAGTGTCACATTCTATTAGCTGAAACTGACTGAATCTGGGGATTTGTGTTTTGTTAGTGCACCATCAGATATTACTCTAGGTCTCAGAGGGCTAACATCTCATTGCCATCTCCTATGTTTCAGGAACACTCTGCGGATCTTATGTCTTCAGAGGCAACGGCTGGCGGTATGACTCCTACCCACAGTCCCTTGTCCGCTGTCCAAAACTCTGATAAAAAGAGTGGTAATGAGGGACTTTTGGGGAGTAAGTATGTCAAGCTGAATGTGGGGGGCTCCCTTTATTATACAACTACTCAAACGCTGAGAAAACAGGATAGCTTGTTACGGAGCATATGCACCGGTGAAACAGAAGTCACAATAGATTCAGAAGGTGAGTGAAATTGTATCTTTTTGACTTACTGTGAAAGGCTTGTTTAAAGACTGGGGATTGGTATTTTAGGCAATTTCATTTTTTAAATATTGTATCAAACACTCCAGGTAAAATGAAAAGATTATATCAAAACTTTAATGTTTAACGTTATGTGATGGCTCAGCAGTTGACTGGCTGAGTCAAACTTAAATTATGTTTAAACTCATGCATAATAGCTTGGCAATTAATATTACATTATTTGCATTAAACTATTCAGTGTTATTTTATAATCGAACACATGCGGAAATCAGAAGAGGATGGATTTAGATCTTTAAAGGTTTTACGCTGCCATTCTACCGCTATGCCTCCACATATCATGAATTTCCCAGCCCCTTTCTGCCATATTCTTGACCTGATGTGCTCCACCGGAAAAAAACATTGGGTTTAGAGACAATGCCTTTTTTATTTATAACTAGAAGCCTGTAGCTTTAATTGAAGACCCTTTTGTTTGATGTGCGTTCATCACTTTATTTTCCCTAGAGCTACAAATGTGGAGAATTTCAAGACATATACATTCATAGCGTCTATGTTGTTATTTTCACGGAGGTTTGTGAAGTCATTAGAAAGTGTGATTCGTGATTTAAAGTTTTGAGTGCTTACCTCAAAGAATGACAAAGATGACCATTCAACATAGGCTACATGCCAACAGTGTGTCAGTAAGTGACAGTATGTCAACAGTGATGATAAGCAAATCACTTTCCATTGGAATCATGCCATAATGAATCATAAAGTGAAACTGACCGCACGAAGCAAACTGCACTAAATACATAAGACGGAGTGTCAGAACCCCCGTGTGAGATACTTTACAGAAACTTTCAAGTAATACAGTTAGAGACCTCTAAACTACAAGATTTCCTTTTTCAGGGTGGTAGGACTTTGACTGTAAAAACGAATATGGCTATTGGTCACCATAATGTGAAAGGTTCAGTGAAAAGATGATTTATTTGTTCCCATACTTGCTTATGGTGCCAAACACCAGTGTTTACATCCTATTTGTACCTACTTACATGATTTGATTCTGTCTTTAGCTAATAAAACTGAAAAAATGGCAGGTTATTTTTTTTATGGTTATTGTGTCCTATTCTACAGTCAAAGAAATTGGGTTTGGGTGTCACATTACATTAGCCCCCAAACTGTACTTAAACTTGGGATATCTGTTTCTTCAGTGCACTTTCACAAATTACTGCAATATTGGTTATAATGTAAAGATAACAAAAATTGTCATAAAATAGCCTAGGTCTCAGAGGGTTAAGAGCGTTTCGCTTTCTATTTTTTACTTTCTAGGTGTAAAAAATTCATGTTTTATGTTATGTTGTTTTCAGGTTGTTTAACAAGCTGTAGTAGATAACCTTTTTTATTGGTTCCCATCTCTCCTAGGCTGGGTACTATTGGATAGGTGTGGTCAGCATTTTGGCTTAGTTTTGAATTTCCTGCGTGATGGCTCAGTACCGCTACCTGAAGTTCATGCAGAACTGGAAGAGATTTTAAAAGAAGCTCAGTATTTCAGGGTACTGGGACTTGTCCAACACTGCCTTGAGGCTTTGCAGGTAAATGCGTATTCTTTAGTGCACATTAGTATCTTTGCTAGGTACACTTACTCCTCATCAATGGCCTCATTAGCAATAGTTTTAAACAGATAAACAGTCCACTGCTTTTATGATTTATGTATAACAGAAGTTATCACATGGCTTTGTTGTTGTTGTTTATCAGCAACAAACGTAGACAATTAGATGTTCACTGATAGTAGACACTGTGGTTCCAGCATCTTAGAAACTGTAAAGCTCCTCAGGTTCTAAGATCCCTTGTCTCTAGAAAATTCTAACCCAAAAAATTTAATTATGCATCCATTAAGTGGCTGTTTCTTGGTCCCAAATACCTTAATAATAGTGCAGAAGAATTCCCTGTCTAGTTAAGTTGACAATAATGACACAATAGCCATATGCTGTGGTTGGCTAGAATTTGTCTCATAATAGAGCAATTCCCTTGGCTCAGAAAAATTAATTATTATAACTAATTTAATTTTGTTTTTATCGCCTTTCAAGACACACAAAGCGCTTTACACAATTTGTTCACCTTGGAAAAGGGTGTTACATTAATACCACAGAATGAACAATGAAAAGACAGCTATAAGCACAACACTGCCTGATTGATTGATGGTGGGAGGAAACCCACACAAACAAAGGGAGAACATGCAAACTCCACACAGAATTCTGCGGTCAAGATCAGTCATAAGCAATTATGTATTATACATTAGAGAAAATAAAGAGGACTTAATTTCAAAATAACACTCAATGCCTTTAAAATGCAGAAGTTTTATTCAAATTGTATGTGTTTTGTTTTCCCTTCAGAAAGCAAGGGACATCCATGAAGGATTGTGTCACATTCCAATGATTACCTCAGCCAAAGAAGAACAAAGGATGATTGCCAATTGCAGGAAGGTCAGAGGATGCCAATGGCTATGGATTAGTTATAGATCTACAGCAGCTACCTTACAGATACAATTCCAGTATCGCTCCTAGAGGTTGACCAACAGTGGATATTGAAGGGCAGATATACTGATAGTTTGAAGCGGGAAAAGCCAGGAGCTGATTAATTGGTCAATATCCCTGTGGTCAGGAACAACATGGGTCTCATATTTTACGTACGCCACCAACACAAACCTAGTGTTGGTTTGCAAGCTTGCTAAATGTTGCTAATTCGATTTCATTGCCTTTTTCCAACCTATGATAGTGACTCCAATTTTATTGTGTCCTTCAACTAATTCTTTGCCTGGTTCTTGTAAATCATATGGTGTCATTGTCTTTGCTGTGCAATTTATTATGTTCCTTGCAAAACCATTGAATGCAACTACGTATTTCTCAATTCACAGGACACTGACCAGGCTACAAGGGTAAACATTAGCGAAATGAATATGAGGGTAAACGTTAGCACTAAAAAGTATGAAGCAATTGGGTTGCGGAGCAACATTAGCTGTTTTGACCTACATTTTGGCAATAGAACAATATACATAGTGTGGCAGACCAACATTTTTAAGATGAATTTTTGTTTTTTGGGTGGGGGGGGATGGGGGTTGGTAATCCTCCTATTTGTTTGCCCAGTAGTTTGGTTTTCTGCAGTCAGAAGATGTATACTACTCTCCTATCATAAGATATCTTGAAAAAACGGTCACTTTTTTTACCGACTTCAACCTATACTTATAGCAGAGCTTTTCGGTCAGGAAAACCACCATCATCATCAACATCATCATCATCATCTTCATCCGCTTATCCGAGGTCGGGTCGCGGAGGCAGCAGTTTCAGCAGGGTTTCCCAAACTTCCCTTTCCCGGGCCACATTAACCAGCTCTGACTGGGAGATTCCAAGGCGTTCCCAGGCCAGCGTTGAGATATAATCCCTCCACCTGGTCCTAGGTCTGCCCCTCGGCC
>JAVQJS010119613.1:0-17375 GCA_036024795.1 Galaxias rostratus | reverse complement strand
TGGTATTGGTTCAATATGTGCAATAATTGAGTTTTAATAAACATTGAACCAGCCCGGCCCTCCACTTGTACATTTTTTTTTATTTTGGCCCGCTGTCTATTTGACTTTGACATGACTGTTTTAGCCCATTGCTTCTCTCCCGACGATGCCTTATGTCCAGCAGTACACAGCGACATCGACGAGACGGTTTCGTGAACAACGGACACTGTGTACATTTTAACAGCGTGTGTGCGTTTTTGTGCGTTTGTGTATCTATTTGTGATTATTAAGCTTTAGTTTTTAGTTTATAAATTCTCTACGTTTCCCCAATCTACTGCTGTAGTAAATTTAAAGGGTTAGGTACAAAAGGTACTGTACTGGCTACGTTTGAAATCTGGCTTTGAAACCTGTCTCTCATGTGGAGCAGGAGAGGAAACGTTTTGTGCACTCAAAATGTCATCAAATGTCAAAAATAATTAGTTGTATGTCAAAGGTCAAATTATCCACATTTTTTAAATTGTTGTTAGATTTAAAAATAAGGTGAAACGGAAAGGTCACTAGTGTCCTCGCTGTGTTGCCTCAGTTCATCCAAACTAGGGTTGATAAAAACCGTCTAAAAAAGACAGTTTTGTTTCTATGGGTTTGAACAGGACCATAACACTTATCTTTCATCTTAGAAAAAGCGCAAAAGGGGTTTCAACTGATTTTTGACGGACGTTACAAAACCGTGTCTGCAAGGCAGACTAATTATACACTTTAGAGTGGAGAGAGTGAGGAGAGTCCCACCACCTGTCAGAGGCCCAGTATCACAGACCCGTATTAGGCTCAGAGGAGAACAAAGGAATCACTTTATAAAACATCATTAGTCTACCCCTTGGAGCACTTCCACTTCTGGCTTAGAAAAATAATACGTGTATATTTCACATGACATTAGCATCACACTTACCACTTACCTCAGGTTGTCTTTAACATTATGCTCTCTCTCTGCCTCTCTCTCTCTCTGTCTCTCTCTCTCTTTCTCTCTTTCCATCTCTCTATGTGAATGTACAGTCACTACTCCCACACTTCTCATTTACATTTTGCAGTTCCAAGTGGTTGGCATGTTCATTGATGTATGGCTCTGTCATCTTCTTTCTCAATCTTGGAAACGGGCCAACCTTATATAATATAACCCATAATAACCTATAATACTTTTAAATCTTAACATTTTTACAAATATGGCAATGAAATGAACGTATAATTACAGGAATCAGAAAATCCAACCTTTAGGACATTGCTAAATAACATATTTCAAGGACAACACATTAGAGAATTCTGGTGTATGTGTGTGTATGTGCGTGTGTGTGGGTGCAACTGCATGTGTTTAAAGAGTTTTCAATGGGACCACTACACAACCCCCCTTATCATGTAAGGTTACCTGGGGGGGAGGGGGGGCTAGATGGTCCTAGGAAGCAGGCTTGGTTAATTGACTTCAGCCTTCAGAGACCGTCGCCATGACCTGTGTTCTACTAAGATCAACTTCTATGACCCCAGCAGAGCAATCTCTCACACTTTCAAAGCCCAGATGTCCTAGAGACGTGTGCTTATCAGCACATTGCATAACCCAAGTGTGTAAACCTTTAGCACACACGCAAGAGGTGATATGAGTTTGGAACTTTACGCGCAGACAAACACAACTCGAATACCCCACATGTACAATGTTTGCATTGGATTCGTGCGGTTTCCTTATTCCCTTAACAAGGCCCAAAACACTGGTCTAATTCCCCTTTTAAGGTGTAAGAGTGTGCAATGTTTTGTAATTTGTTCAATAACATTTTCATCTGCCCTGCTCTGTTTGTACCTCAGATATTTTTGGTGGGCCCGTTTCTCAATGGTGTGAACCATTAACTCACATGTAAATTGTTGGCCTAGTGGATTGTTCTATGCACAATGTGTGGGACTGAAAGTAACCAAAATGGTTACGCATTTGAATGCATTTGTTGGGTTACAATTTGAATATTCCCATTTAAATGCCATTTGACTATTTATTGTAGATGTTATGTTCCAAATATTTCCCCACATATTACTGGAAAATCGGCCTGATTCAAAGTTAAGGTTAAAAATAGGTTTTTATTGAGACTCACTTTATGGCAATCAAAAATACATGCAGGGGGTGTAAATCCAAGCCTAACATTCAAACCAAAAAAGATCACATAGCTTAAACACTGTTAAAGTGAAATGCTAAGGGCCTGCATTTGTATATGGTTAACTAGACTATAACAATGCCTTTCATTGAGTCTTCACTGTGAGTCCCACCACAGCCTTTGATTGTTATTTGGCTTGTGACTTCAGGGAGCAGGACCTATCCAGTCGGCAGGAAGGAGGGGATTAAGAACAGGACAGAGGGAGCCATACATGATGTGTGATGCTACACGTAAGTGTACAAAGACTGAACACCACTCCAGCCAAGACAAGTTAAACCATACAAAAAGGACCTTAAGGCTGGTTGCGTAATGGCTGAGCCCAGTCACAAATTCTTATTGCTTTGCTGGTTTCTCGCTCACTTGTGAACCCTCGTCGTCAGAGACCGCCTCCTTCCCAAACCGTGTGTCGAGCAACCGCCAGTGGTGCTTACTCACTCTCCAAACAACCAGGCAGAGTGTGACGCTTGGATGGCTTGCATCACTCCTTGTTCTCAGAACGGGTGGTCTAAGGGGAAGGCAGGGAGAGAGAAAAAATAAAGGATGTCCTCAAGATTGTTGACCTCCACAATGCGCTTCCACATCTGTTTTCCATCAGAGGAACCCAGGGACAGGGGGTCGCTCCACGTCCCAGTAGGACACAATGGCAGCTGGCCGTTCCTGGCTTGAGGTGTTTGCTTACCCCAACCACATCTCTTTTGTTGCGTCTCTTAGTTTTCAGTGCCAGGTTTTCCCCCCAAAGTAGTGGTGCGCTGTGTCATGTTGGTTCTCTGATGGTCCATTTCAATAGAAGTTTACTTTTAGAAAAAAGAGTGACTCATGCAACCTATTGTTGCGAAATGACTTGTGTAGCAGCCTCTTCTTTCAGACTAATCCACCAGTTCCCACAGGCCTTTTGAACTGGTAGCATATGTTTTTAATCACATTGTGCTGCATAGGACTGAACAAGCAAACCCATAGCAAATTAGGAGTTTACCAGCCCATTGAAATAGTAAAATAACCTCTAATTTCTTGGCTTTGTTATATTATTAACAACCATGGGATTTGCTCTCAAATCTAAATGTTGGACATGTATTCAATATGAATTGGAGTTACTTGGATTTGGATTTATGAAGAGAAGTGGATTTATGTTTAGCATTGGAGCATAGACATGGGGATCCTTTACTACTTTCAATAGAAGAAATCTTGCTGCTAAGTTAACTGATTTAATTGTTACACATACCTGGACACATGGATTCACTAATAATTAAATCTTCAATACAAAATATTTTTTGGTCTACATAAATAGACTTTTCTTGTTCTTTACTTTCGGTTTTATTCAAATGTTTCAGGTTCAGGGTGTCCTCTAGTGGTTTTTCTTGGAACTGCTACTTTATGTTACAACAGTGGACCTGCTCCCTCTGTATTGATGTACAGTATGTGCCATTCGTTGCATACATGCACAGCTTAATTTTAGAAGAAAATTAATAAAACATTACCAGAAATATTTAGATCAAAGTCATCAATAGAATATGTTATTATAATTTTATTTAGAAAAACTCCCCGTGCATTGGTAGCACAATTCAGTGTCATTACCATCAAATATCTTCTTCATATTTTAAATTAATGTATATATTATTTACTACTATGTTAGCAATGAATTGTCCAGCATTCTGTGTCAAGGATATCACATACATGTGCGCAGCACATGGAGTAGGCTTATTTGTTCATGGTTATTGCAGGATATAGTTTCACAAAACAATGATCAGCAATTAAGAATGGAGTTGGTCCTCAAAACGCCAATGACCTTCTTTGAGTTGAAGCTGTACTCAAATCGCGTATGTTCGTGGAAGAAATACAGCTGGCCTGTAAAGAGAGAAAGAGAGCAGAGATCAGTGGGAGACAGTTTATACTTTATTACATTTCTATATTGTTTATCAAATCTGTGAATTCATAGATACCGTAATAATAAACAGCTGCATCCACTTCCTCTCCAATTCCCGGAAAGTCAACCTCAATTGATCTTGGGTAGCCACTGTCCATTGTGTTTGTGTTCTCATCATAGCTGTCATGAAAATACACAGTGAGCTTATTCAACAGTACAATGCAAACACAAAACAGTAAAAGAAAACCTTTAAAAAAGGGGAATGATGACAGCGTGTTTCCTGGTCAGTTGGCCAACTGCAAACCAGAGAGAGACCGGCGTACCTCCAGTATTCCTCCTCGGCAAACAGCAGGGTTTTGCCGGTGGAGTGGATGTGCACCGCTGCATCGATTTCACGCACAGTCTTGGGAAGGCCCAACGTGTGGATGTACTTTGGGTAGCCCTTCACCAGATTGTAGCCGTTAAGAGCCCACATTCGGATCCCTGTGAAAAACCAATACATGGAAAACCTTTAGGATAATTGTTTAATAGTTGTGTCACAGTGCTATTTGGTAACATTCTTTGAAATGCTTTCTTCTGGTGTGTTAAATGTCTCTTATTTGGTGATTTCTAACCCACCGCTGAATATAAAGACGAGGTCTTTCTCAGGGTTCTCGTAAGCAGCGTCCACCTTCTTGGGGAGATGGGGCCAGGTGGACCTAATCAGGGTCAGCTCAGGCTCTGGCATCTGGGGGTGGAGACGCCAATAGAACCTGTCATGCACAATACGTGGAACAATGTTACGCGTACCAGGAAAACCACACGACAAAGAGCTGCAAATTAAATTGTGACAGCTTCGAAAGTTTGAGTGAATACACAATGTTTGTTTGTTACTCTACCTAAACTATAATCAAAGTGAATAGGCTAATAGAATAGGATTGGAGAGATTGGACGTCTATTGGAAAAGAGTCTGCGACGTAGCTTACACAACAGGGAGCTGAATGTGTGCGATTAGGCCAGCCGTGACGCCATCGTACCTGTCCTTGAAGATGATGGTCTCCCCTCTGAGCTCAGTGACGGCGTCAAAGCCAAGCATCGGGTCACATTTTTTGGGTCCATCCTTCTTGGGCTTCACCTTCCTGGGGTTGGGGTTTGGGCCTATGATTCAACCATTCAGTTACGAGGAGTCTTTAAAGCAGCAATGTTGGATGGGGGTTTAAATGTTTGCACCGGGGATCCTCATACCATAGAGTGCTTGGATGCCCGCAACGTCATCCTCAGACAGTATGTAGTCGTTTGCATAGGAGTAGATGGGGTACATCAGGGCCCCAGCACTGGTAGAGTGTGATAAACCTAGAGCATGTCCAAACTCATGGGCCGCTACCAAAAACAGGTTGTAGGCTGTAGGGAGGGAAAAATAAACACCGTGTATGTTGACGTACAGTAGTCGAATCAACATTCCCCATGCAAAGTTCATTGCACAGGCAAGGATATGCTGAAGGGTCCCATTCATGATTCATTCAAACTCTCCAAAATGGTTACCCTCAGAATCTTTGGACCAGTGTTCGTCCTCGTCGAAGTGGGTGTCGCCTCCCAGGCCGCCGCCAGGAGGGTAAGCGTGGGCCAGGAGGCCGTTGGGTCCGTCAAAGGGGTTGCCGTCTCCATGCTCTGTGAACCAACAGTGTGTGTGGATATCAGAGAGTGGACCGACAGAAGCGACACACACACACATACGTTCCAACGAGCAGACCTTCATTATTGGAAATCGATCATGATTACGTCATGTCAGACAGAGTATTCCGGGCTGTCTGTTACACAGATTGAGGTGTACCGTGTGAGCCAAAGCTGATCATGATGTCTGCGATGCCCTTGTGTATTTTCTTGAAGGTCAGCGGGGTGACCTCGGCCCATGTGTTCAAGGCATTGTGGATTGCCTTGTCCACGTCGGCCTTCATCAGATCAGGAGTGTAATTCACTATTCTGGAACACGAGGAGCATTGGAAACGGAGACGTCAATATAACGTACTCAGGGAACAATGCCTGTTATTCTTGAAATGTTGTATTCATGATATAATATTGCTGTTAAATATAAACGTTTTTTTGCTCTTACCTGAAGGTCACATTCGTGTTCTGCCACTTAGGGGCCCTTGCAAAGTGGTTGTATTCGCCGACATCTGGAACCCCACATCTGGCCATGTTCATCATTTCCATAGTGCTGTCGTCTAGATTTCCGGTTACCTTGAGCTTCAGGAAGGACTGCATCTCCCTGATCTTGGTCTTCATGGCATCTAAAGATTTTTGGGTTCCTTGGAGTCCGGCAGGCAAGCCGTAGAAACGTTGCAAGTATCTCTAAAAAGAAGTCGAATGTAAAACTTCGTTTGTGCACATTGTCTTTGATAATTCACCTCTTGAAATGGTTTGTCTAACTGTGACTGAGAAAACTCAGTGGTGAACATAAAGTACCGAGAAATACAGCAATGGTTCTCCGTCTCTCCTTCACTTAAAAATAGATAAAACAGTACTATGTTTTTTAAGATCTACAAATTAATACAATTTAATAACATTTTAGAGTGTATCACAGAGACACACTAAACAAAGACAAACAAAAACGTTAGAAAGAAGCTATGAGACAGCTGTCTCTTACCTCAGCCTTCAGTAACCGATCAGTCTCCTCTGTGGACAAGGGCATGGCGGAGAAGTGAGCCATCATTAGCAGGAGCAGGAGACCTGTAATTTCCATGTTGCCTTTTTGTCGTCCCAAAAAGTCAATGGGGTCAAGTAGCTTGACTAGTTGTATTTATAGTGCCTTTGGTCTCGTTTTTTTAAGTGTGGGTGATTCATGTAAAAAAAGTACCTGGCCGCTTCCTCTTAGTCCAACAAAATTTGCTTACTGCTCTGAAACTGAAGTGTTTGGGGGGCACTGCTTTGAGCTCCCCTGAAAATGCAACCCTTACACATTCGTATGACATATAGTTCTTGGTCATGACTTTTGGTCAAGGATTTTGAGTGAACATGATGATTTTCTTTTTGTCAACATTAAAAACAAAACCCTGCCCCAAATACCTGTCTTCAAAGTAATGCAGAATGTGTGCACGAAATGTGCAACATCTTTACTTTGGATGCCAAGTTAGTTTGATCAGATGCTAGGAGTAAAGACCTCTGAGCATTATTTCAACACTATGGTCCTCGTGATAGTGAGGGAGCCATGTTATTTTGAGCAAGACGTGACTAAGAATTCCCAGTCACTCTGAGATCTATCAATTAAGATTAAATGATGTATAATCTGTCATACTGTTGATGTGTTTCATAGGCAATTCGAAGACAAGTTGGAAATGCAAAATCAACTAAGTGTAAAGAAAGTGCAAGCACCTATCCCAGCCAACACAAGGCAAGAGAAGGGGTACACTGTGCTGGACAACTCACCCGTCCATCACAGGGCTGACAACTACTCCTACAACACCTACGAGCAATATAGAGTCACCAATTAGCCTGCATGTTGTTAGACTGCGGGAGGAAACGGGAGTACTCAGAGGAAACCCATGCAAACATGAGGAGAACACACAAACCTTACACGGAAAGGCCCTGGGGTCAGGTGGGGATTAAACCCAGGACTCACTTGCTCTGAGGCAACACTGCTAAACAGTGCTAACCAATCTATCAAACAACCTGTAACACGCAAGCTAACCAAGTTATATGTGTAATAAGTTCATCTTCCTCATCATAAGACTCTCAGTATAGTCAGCAAACAACATGCTTTTTAAAGGGCATTCGGTTTAAGGCATGTCAAGACATGATGTATTTAAAGGTCTTGTGAACTGTGTCTGTCTTGTGTGTGTGTGTTTGTGTGGATGTGTGTGCGTGTGTATGTGTCTGTTCTGCGTATGTGTGTGTGCGTGTTTGTATGTGAATGTGTACTGTCTTGATGTGTGAGTAATCATTTTGTCCTGCTATTACAAAGGAATTCTAAGACCGCGACAGTCTCAAAGATGTCTATCTCACAATAGACAACATTGCCCGACAAACCTTACATTTAGGATGAAGGTGTATACCTACCTGTAACTACTTTGGACCTATAAAAGTTTTATAAGAGATCAAGTCCTCTTTCAAATCTTTCTCTTGAAAGATGACTGCTGAATGACTTTGTTCTGAAATTGTTTTCATTGAAAAAGCTTGTATCACGGTGTATCAGTCTGGTACAGAGATTGGGGAAGTTTTTTGCTCGTTCATTGTTTGGACAGTCGTCAGCAGTGACCCTGAGTCACACTTAGGGGAAGTTGGTTTGCAAAGGGACTTTTGCAGCTATTCTAAGATTGCTATTGGAATATATAACCACCCACACAACAGCAATCACTCGGAGCATAGACCCCTGCTGTAAACATTGACATCTTCAGGAAGATCTAGTTTGTTCCCTTTAGTTGTTTGTTTGTTGCTAGTTAAACAGACCCTTACTGAACAGACATTTTGAGGGGCAGTTACACCCAACTCCCGTCCTACCAACCCCCCCCCCCCCCCCACACACACACACAAACACACCCGCCCCCACCCCCTCCACCCCCTCACTGGGCCCTACAACAACAAATTTGGCTCAGTATTACAATATTTCACTTATTATTATTAATAATAGTTTTAATAATAGTATCTATATATTTTTGCAAAAGTAGCATCTCAGCAAAGGACATTGAATGCTGTGTCTTGTGCATCCCGTGAGGCCACCCTCAAGGGCCGTTGCTGCTATTCTTTTACGGTACAAACCTGAGTCACCCATCTTCGTTTAGGAATCGCCATGTGACTTGATAAGATTCCTAGACTCTTGAGATTTGAAGCAATGATTTAGCAAAGTCCAGTTTCTCCAATGGCATCTCACAGAATATCCATATTTTTTTAGGACCAGATGGTTTGTGCTAAAAGTCACCAGAAGAGGGCAGCACAGCACTCAGCACATTTGGAACTGCCATGGGTTGACTGATGTGACAAAACCTAAAGCCATTTGCGTTCCTCTTGGCACATTCTTAAAATGACATCAACTTACTCCAAAATGCAACCCGTGAGCTACTGAAACACTGACCCACAATTAAACCTTAAAATATACAATGTCCACCTACGTGGTGTTTTCATAATAACACTATGTCCAGGTGATGTATTGTTAAACCTTAAACATGGACTCTGTGTTGTGTGGGGACTGTGTTGTAAACATTTGTTGTTCTGTTTTTGATCGTTTCAAAGCTGTACTTTTGTTGTGTAATGTAGTGTCTTAAAGTGGAATAAATGCATTCCATATTGGGCTCATAAGCTTTGGACTGTGACTTGTGAAACCCAGTAAAGGATCAAAACATTTTTAGGCACAACAGTTATTTTAAGTTAAAAGTTTCTATAAAGGAGACTTTATGTTGAGTTTGATTTGAGGGGTTTTTGCATAGGGAAGTCAAACAGATTACACAGAGGGTAAGATGTGATAACATGCGCTACAGGATGACAGAACCCCACAAAAAAACGTTTTAGACGATGTCAGTTTGGCTGACAATTATTTCATGCTTATACATTCATCATGGATATTGAGGTGGAAGTGTTTCTTACCTTAAAAGATCTCCCATTACTCGGAATCACATTTGGCTAGTTTTACAGTTCACAAAAAAGCTAACAGAATTTGCCTACCTTAAGGCTTGTTCTTTCAGTTTTAGGGGTAAAACAAATACAGTACAGTTTTTCTTTGGTGTGAAAACTGCCCTTTTCTAACCTCAAAACATGTCGAAATGCCATGACCCTGTGCAAACGTTTACCCTTGGATAAATCAAGCCTGTTGCTACCCTGTCTGAATATAGGTTATTTTTCAGCCTGTAACATCTTTTCTCTCAGCCCTATTATACATCTTTGGATTTGCTTTCTTACTTCACTACCTCATCTACTCCGCCACATAACCAGCATGGGGGATTCGCTCCATCTTTCCACATAAGAGCCTGGTGTCTCTTGGCACAGTGAGCCTATGTTCCCTGACTGTGGAATGCCAGGCCTCTTATAAAGCACCACAACATCCACTCAAGCCTAATTGCAGACTGAGTTGGCTCAGGCACCACCGTTTCCACTGTAGGCATCCTGAATGGAGGACATTTCCACTTTTTCACACTTTTGCCCCAAGGCCTCCTTGCAATTTACATCGGTTGCCATGTTTTTCTAAAACAGAATACATTTTCTGAAAATATTTGAGTGGCGCTTACATAATGAGTGGGGCATTGCAAGAAAGTGTTTGGTAATTGGGTTAGTGTTTTGTAATCTTAAAAAATACAACTACTACATATTTAAAGATTAAATACCTGGAGCTTGTTTGATACCGGAATGTGTGGTTGTCAAAAGCCCTTGTTAGCTCTTGTGGAGCAACAGTTCATCTCTTAAAAATAAATTAGGAAAATATGGAGCTGGGGAAGACGGAAACCTCACTTATCCATTCATGCAGTTTCACCATTTCCATGGGATTATCTCTAAACCAATGTGTCAGCAACTTGTTTTCCCAACTGGCAACAAAACCCTTGGTCTCAAGTACAACAACAACTCCAAGAAATACGTCAGAATTTGAAGTTGATGAAGACAGCCTCAATTGCCTTGACCAATGGCAACAACGGGCTCATCAAGAATTCCCATTTACGAAGACATAAAATATGAAACACATATTTAGATTTTTCCCTCCCTTTGCCTAAAACGAAACCCCTCCCTAAATCCACACCGCTGTTTAAGGCCTGCCTTGGCTTTGGTTATGCATGAGTCACAATATGCAGTTAAAAGGCTTTCTCAATAACCAAGACTTTGCTACTCTTTGCATTTTTGAACCAGACCAGTCTAATCGTGGTTAGGTTTAGAGATGCATTTCATTCTCTCTTGCTCCTGTTTTTTAGTTTTGGTTCTGTCTTCTCCATGCATTACTGCTCCCACTTCCATTCCTGATGTGGAGGTGACTCCAACAAGGCAAAATGACCTTAAGATTGCAACAGTAAGTGCGTCATTAAACATGTTGAATTACCAATATTAGGAATAATTATTAACTCTGTTGCAATAGACAAGGGGGTTAATTTAAAGAACTTTCTGTTTGGTGACAATTTTAATGATTATCCTGGCTGTTAAACGGGTTGGTCATTACTGATGGAGAAATCATGTATTTCCTGCCTATTTTTGTCTTTGACTTGAGAGGTGATTGAAAGTTTGATGTTTTTATAAGTAATCAAAGCTGCATTCCAGATTATTGTTGTTTTGTTTGTTTATTGATATCCTTACATTATTTATTTGCAAGAATACTGTATAGACTCATGGCTTACTAATGTATGTTATGCATTTTCATATAGTGTGATTTTAACAACAATATTTACATCCAGTTAGTGTAATCTGCCAGAGGCTTGGTGCTTCAACAAATCAATTGAACCTCAAATTTTTCGGGAGACAATTTTATGGATATTTGTCTTTGAAAGGACAATTGATAGACAAGAAATGTGGAAAAGAGAGAGAGAGAAAGAAAATGACAGATGCAGCTGACGGGCCAGAATCGAACCCAGGCCGTTGCAACAAGAACTAGCCTATGTGATGTGCTCCTCAACCTCGGCCAGATGACCCACCAGGGCTCCCCAAATCAAATCAACCTGACCTGGGGACTATGAGAATTAAATCGTAGACCTTTTATCAACAGGAAAATGCCATTTACATTCCAGTCAGACAAACTCAGCTATTTTAAACAGTTGTTCAATTTGGTATGACTGGATCTGCTATTTATTTTTTAAACATCCTGCCATAACACATCTGGGATAACACACAAGATGCAGAGAGTACACAAACATCCATCCGTTTTTGGAACAGATGAGCAGATCCAACGTGGCCTCTGCGGTGAATGTGGAAGCATTTTCCCATCACCTCATCTGACAATCAAGGAACATAGATTTCAGGTCACTTAAGCCCCTCCCCCTACACACACACATACACTCATGAACTGCTTGATCGGTGACCTGGTGTATCTATGTAACTGATGTGTGCAGGCACATTCAGAGTGATGGCTAGCGCCAAAAGTGTGGTATCACCCAGACTGAGTGTTGTGTTCGATGGGTCCATTCATTGTTTACTGTACAGTGGTATTACTTGTTGAACAAATTGTGTTAGTTGCTTTGACTATCAAGAAAAAAATCGCAAATGAAATCAAATTAGTAAGTAATATTATTGGAAGTGCCCAGATTTCAGTTTTCTGCCTGAACTTTAGCTGACTCTCCAGTGGGACTGTGAAGAAATAAGTTATTTTGATACATTGTCCAATGCCCTCACCTAGTAACGGACTATAGACAATTGTTTACATTCTACATTCAACAGTCTTGATTGGTTGTCAAATTTTTACTCATCTTTCCAAACATACTACCTGCTGTTAGTGAGTGTAGTCAGGGAACAGGCAACGGTTTAGATTGTATATTTTAACCAAAACCCACCAAAACAATATTTAAGCCCCTTCAAATTCAAAGACGTAGTCCTTTTGAAAATGTGCTGAAAAAAGTCAATAAACAACAAAACAAGAAACATGTTCCTCTCTGTTTTGATTGCCAAAGGCCTTTGTTTTGACAAGGTTTGTGCAAGATTCGATGACTCAAATGAGTTTCATGACTAAGATACCGTGGATGTCAATGGAGTAATCATTCAGCTGCCATCCGTTTGTAGGATTACCTCCGTCTGTATTACAATCTGAGAAAACAGCCTGGGACTCGGCGGAAGAGGAGCTGGCCCTCGTTCACCTCTAAGGTCAAAGACATGCAGAGCTTCTTTGGCCTCAACAGCACAGGCTCTCTGGACGTGGAAACCCTTGAGGTCATGAAGGCTCCGCGCTGTGGCGTACCAGATGTGGAAGACTACAGTCACAAACAGGGAACCCACTGGAACAAGAACGTCATCACATACAGGTAGTCCTCTTTTTCCCTCAACTTCAATAATTACATGTTTAAACGGTTGTGCTAAGACAAATTACACTGGGCAGTGATATCCTAAGTTCTGGCAAGCAAAATGTGGTGTGAAAAGCAAATTTCACCAGCACAGTATTGTTATGGGTCAGCGTGCGGTGTTTGGAAAAAGGTTTTAGACTTTGGATGTGTGAAGAGGATATGCATGTGGTGTGTGTGTGTGTGTGTGTGTGTGTGTGTGTGTGTGTGTGCGTGTGTGTATGTGTGTGTGTGTGTGTGTGTGTGTGAGCTCTTTGTTATTGCAGCATTGGCAGGTACACCAGAGATTTGCCCCGCAGCACGGTAGACTCCCTGATTGAGTCAGCACTAGATGTCTGGGCCAGAGCTAGCATCTTGACCTTTGTGAGGTCCCAGACTCGCAACGCTGACATCATGGTTGAGTTTGTGACCTACGGTTAGTTTTCCCTATCCTTTCCACAGTTCATACTGTAAGCCCTTAGGATACAATAAGTGACACAGTTGTGTGAATGAAAAACCAAATTGTCAGTCTATCAATTCTTTCAATTACAACATACCTCTAAGCCTCAAACAGCCAAGTGGCAATTTAAATGTTAATTTCTGTTCTCTGTGAAAAAACACTGTGAATGGACTCGCAGAGCACGGCGACTTTTACCCGTTTGATGGGCCTAAAGGCACCCTGGCTCACGCCTTCAACCCAGGAGAAGGTAGTGGAGGGGACACTCACTTTGACGATGACGAACAGTGGACTGCAGGACCAAATGGTATTTCTTCATATATACCATCCAGCCAATATTGGATCCGAATTGTGTTGAGATAATAACTCATGCACGTATATAGTGTACATTCTCATCAATGGAGTTCTGTGTTTTTACTTCAGGGTTCAGTTTGTTCCTCGTGGCGGCACACGAGTTTGGCCATGCTTTGGGTTTGAGGCACTCCACAAATCCAGAGTCGCTGATGTATCCGACTTACAGATTCCGTAGTCCGATCAACATACTGTCCAGGGACGACGTGACAAACATCAACGCACTTTATGGTTAGGATTCTGCAACACGGTGCACATGCATTGACTCCATGTACTGCACGACCTTTTGTTATCATGACTCCTCCCAGAATGTCACGATTTAAAACACTTTTGATGACCTGAAAAGTTGCGTACAGACTATAAAGAGTCTACATTATTAGGGTGTGGCCAAAATTTGAAATGTGCTCATGTTCCTAGCACCAAATAGAGGACAGCTGCGACCCAATTCCAGAAATGGATGGAATCCAATGTACAACCCATTGTTTTCAGGTCTGCATTTCCCCTCACTGATCCAAAACAAATGTGCTCCAGATTTGTCTTTCGATGCTGTGTCAACTTTGGGGGACGCCACCATATTTTTCCGAGACAGGTACGCCTCTATTGTTTTGTGTTACAGGAATTGTTTCAATGTGTAGCGATGACTCTTACGCGGATAGGATGACATTGAATAGTCAATGAGTTTGTTTTTGCTGTTTCTTCTCCCCAGGTATCTGTGGATTAAACACAACGAGCAGTACGATATCAAAGAAGGTCCTATAAGTAATTTCATGCCTAAGATTGACACTAATATCGATGCAGTCTACTGGGTCCCGCGCCGATCTACCGCTTACCTGATACACGGTACACATTATATTATTAAGGCCTATCATCCTCATCAAGTTGGACACACCAACTTAGTTTTCTTTTAAATTAACTTATGCCTTTTAAAACTCAATCATATTGCCCTACCCAATGGCACATTTAGAGTCTATGTACTGGACAGTGAAGGGGTCTGTTGTTAAAGGCAAGCCAAAGCCCCTGAGCAACTTTGGTCTTCCACCGTGGGTGAAGGACATCGACGCCACAGTACACATAGTGAGCACAGGACGCACACTGTTCTTCAGGCATGACATCTATTGGAGGTGAGTCTGACCTAAAGCAGCACAACACCACACCACATAAATGTACTATTTGTCATCGAAGGCCGCAGTTGTGATTCGTTATTAACAGGTGGGTGCTGCCTTTCTGTTTCATCGTTCTTAGTTACAATGAAAACCGGAGAATTATGGATTGTGGATACCCAAAACATGTCAGTGAGGACTTCCCAGGACTCAACTCTACGATAAGTGCTGCCGTTCATAGGGATGGTGAGACAAATTATGCAATACCAACTTCCAGCATCAGTGCTTTTGAAACAGATTTTTTTGTATTTGCTTCATACACTGTATGTTCTACTGAAACATGTGGAATTAAAATTAGACGGAGACATTAGGGAAAGTGAACTGGACTAATTTTGAAGTAATTATATTTACCGTGGTGAGTTAAAATTGACGCTAACTCTAACGAATTCTACGTGATCTGATCTTGTATTTGGCACTTCCAGTTGTATCTCAGTTGCTTACACTGTGTATTGCTTTATGATTTGTTTTACTTCAAAGCAGCTGATTACTCTAAGTTAATCCTTTACTGTCCTGTAGGTTTCATCTATTTCTTTGTGGGACCACAAGTCTTGAAGTATGATTACACCCAGATGCGTATCGCCGCGGTCGACAAAGCAAATACCTGGCTTGGATGCTAATCAGAATGTTTCATGTCTAGACTAATATTAAGAGATTGTTTGATAAAATTGGCGTGCAAATCAAATAAATATTTTTTTAAAGAAATGCTACTGTACAAGGAAGACTGGGTCTGGGTCGGTTGGTTATGCCTCTCTGTTTACACTGAGTTGAAGTTCATCCGATATTTTCACATTTGAGTACGTCTCTGTGCGGCTCCTGTAAATTGTCCAGTTATCATAACATCTCTCTGCGTATGCACATAGTAAAGCGTGGTCATTTAGAAATGATCATAGGAAGGTGAGAATATAATTAAATTTGACTAGTAAAGTTAAACTAGTGACAACGTAACAAGGTGCAAACATATGCATACTTGTTGTTGCTTATTGTCCATCATCTGCTTTGAACACTTAAACCTCAAATGACTGATCGACAAAATGCAGTCGGAACAATATTTTAAGTAACCATAGTTACGTATATACATTTCCACAGAGGGTTTCATTTGTTTTACTCACACTGTTTCTCAAAGACGGAGCTGATGTAAACCAGACAGAAAGAGTTTGGGGCTGTTTCAACCACAAAACCTCCAGTAAACTGTTGCAGGTAGACCTAGTTTAATAGCAGTAGAAGGTTTTCTGTTCACGTGACATTTCTCCCAACCTCAAGAATGCTGACATTATAAAGTCAAAAAGAGGCTGCTGTTATGTTCATTTAAAAGATGGAGTTGGTCTGCTCCTGGATATCAATGCTGAGCACTCTAATATTTTTGGATATCTTGTTGACTGAACCCGTTCATCAGAACCAGTGGCCTAGGCCAGAAGATGTTGAACTGGCTGAGGTTTGTGGCTCATTAAAATACTATGCCTTATGCGTCTAAAGGCAAACCAGACCTTGAAAATGTAACTTTTTGTGTAAAACCAATTGAATTTTTCCCCCCCAAAAGTATTTTTGTAATTATGTTTGATGAATATACCAAAAGTAGGGTTTTGCATATAACTATTCAGGTTTCTAATGGTTTTCAGCGAGTTGCCTTGTCTTTAGGAAAGTTATTTCAAAAGTTAGAATTCATAAAATGTTTCTATCCATTCTAGATATATTGTATTTTTTGTAGTTGTTCGCAGCTACTATTTAGTTCAGAATCATACATACTTTAAAGTTTCATTCACGTACAAGCAAGACAGAAAGATTATCAATGGCCAAGGCTTTAGCATGATCTGAGACCTCGAACGCTTGCTATCTAGCATTTTATTGACTCATCTGCAATGAACATAATCTTTGTGATGAATGTTTAACATCTTTGTCTAAACCACTTCAAATAAAGCATGGCTAAACCTCCAGGCATGGGGATGTAAACTGTCATTATGACAGGGCTACCTTCGGAGATTCTATCACCTGAGACCTAAGAGCAGAACTAGCAGAAGCACAAGGGCCACCTCCGGTATGGAGGAGAGGCTGAAGATGATGCAGGGCTTTTTTGGCCTTCCTCAGACCGGACGTCTGGACCCCCAGACTCTCGTTGCGATGAAGAAAGAAAGATGTGGAGTGCCAGACGTGGACAACTTTAGCTTTTACCCCCGGAAAGCCAAGTGGAAGAATACCACCATCACCTTCAGGTATTTCTGCAGATGAATGTGTGACATCTTTCCTTCTGTTGACTGATTTAGATACTGTGACACATTTGATTTCAGCATTATTGAAATGTGCCATATTTGTTGTTTTAGAAAGATTGAATACTTTTCTTGTTTGTTTTTTACTGTGTTTAGCTCTTCCGTAGATGGTTCAGTACTTTTCTTTACAGGTATAACTACTATTCTTTCTGTGGCTTTTTTGTGATCGTGTCTGCAGGATTGACAAATACACTTCTGATCTAAGCAAAAAGGAAGT
>JAVQJS010119608.1:0-12212 GCA_036024795.1 Galaxias rostratus | reverse complement strand
TTGTCACCTTAGGATCTACAATGTACAAAGCATCCAGAAAGTTTTCCAGGGCCTCACTTTTTTCCACATTATGTTATGCTCAATTCATGAGAGAAAAAATCCTCTACATTCTACACATAATACACCATAATAACAACGTGAAAAAAACTGTTTTTCGGATTTTTGTAAAGTCATTCAAATTAAAGAACTAAATCACATATCAAAATATTCACAGTTGTTACCATGGAGCACACTATTTTGCTCAGTTGCATCCTGTTTCCACCTTCCAGAAAGACAACCATCTATGTAACAATCCACTAATCAGGCCTGTTTGGTAGAGTGGCCAGGCGGAAGCCACTCCTTAGGTTAAGGCACATGGCAACTCATCGGAAGTTTGCAAAAAACACCTCATGGACTCTCAGACCGTGAGATACAAAAAGATCTAGTTTGCTAAGAGACAAAGATTGTGCTCTTTGCCATGAATGCCAGACGTCATGTTTGGGGGACACAAGGCACCGCTCATCACCAGGCTAATACCATCTCCAGAGTGAAGTATGGTGGTGCAGCATCATACTGTAGGGATGCTGTAGCGGCAGGAAGTGGGAGACTAGTCAGGATAAAGGGAAAGATGAATGCAGAAATGTACAGAGATTTACTGAATGAAAACCTGCCCCAGAGCGCTCTAGACCTCAGACTGGGGAAACGGTTCCAACAGGACAACTATCCTAAACACACAGCCAAGATCATAATGGAGTGGCTTCAGGACAGCTATGTCCTTTAGTGGCCCAGCCATAGCCCAGACTTGAATCAGATTGAAAATCTCTGGAGAGATCTGAGAACGGCTGTGCATGGAAGCTTCCCATCCAACTTGATGGAGCCTAAGATGTGCAGCAAAAAGGAATGGGCAATACTGTGACAGTTAAAAAAAAAACTTTTTCACCTTGTCATTTTGTTTATTCTGCGTAGATTATTTAGGATTTTTAAATATTTATTTTGTTATAAGGCCATAACCAAAAAATCGTTATGTATGTGTTATGTTATAAAAAGTGAAGTGCGGTAAATTCTTTCTGAATGCACTGCATACATAAAATATACCACTTATCCTTGGCGGGGTCACAGGGCTGGAGCCTATACTAGCTGACACAGGGCGAGAGACGGGGTACACCCTGGACAGGTCCCCAGTAAATCACAGGACTGACACACAGGGACAGACAGCCACTCACACTCATATACATAGTCACACCTAAGGGCACTTTAGAGTCACCAAAAATCCTGATGTGTTTGGACTGTAGGAGGAAGCTGGAACACTCAGCACAGAAATACCCCAGCCCCGCAGGTTGTTTCAAACCTGTAGCAACCTGTAGCTGTACGGGGACAGTTCTAACCACTGCGCCACTGTGCCCCTGCAACTGAATAGGACAAAGTTTCAGAAATCAGACAAGTTTCTGCAGACCAATACATATTTTGATCAGGTTTATGTTACATACCGTATGGACCATGTTGTTGTTTTTCTCCAATTTTCACACATTTTATTTTAAGATTTTTTTGGCAAAGAACAATATAGGTGTACGATTTAGATTTATTTCCTTTTGAAAATATATCCACAAATTTGTATTATGAAAACATCAACACAACCTTTAACATTGGATCACATCTCAATCACACATGATGACACCAATATCCCTGCAATACAATCAACTACCTAAAATGTTCTTGGCTTTTTTAATTAAACATTAAATGTTTTCAACAAAACACAATAATTCACCACAACTTCCAAATTGCATCTATTAAATACCCAGAGTCTCATAGCCGCAGTGAAGCATTTGGAGCTGCCAGCTTGTGGCTATGCACTAAAGAATGTACTGTAAATATAGAAGTGGAGAATTAAACTCATCATTCAGTAAAGCTTGGATTTTATTTGACATTAAACTGAAAATCTTCGTTTTTGTGTCTACCAAATATTCTGCTAGAAGAGGGGATTTTGCTTATGATCTACACATGATTCAAGTCTTGAAAAGGTAGTTTTATGTACACCTTTTATATTTATTTAAAAACACCTTAGGTTGTGTCCATCATTGTTTCATCTCAACAAAGAATGACTCTTGTTTTATTAGTGCTTTCAGTTAAAACCTCGTTTGAAATGGTTAACGAATGTTCAAATTCTCCATGACTTTGGTACAACTTCCTTCCTACTCATTTTGGGTTATTTAAAGAGGACACATGGATACATAGGTGTTGGGTTTCTTAAATAGTCATACAAACGTTTTGCTTACAAACATAGATTATACTGTATTACTTAACAGTAAGAATGCTGTTGTACACTGACTTAACTAATACAAAGGCCAGTAAAAGAGCATTGGACCCGATTTTCATTTAGATTGCCCCGTTACAATAAAGGCATACAGGTTCTAACAAACACACACTCACACACACACATATACACGCACACACACACCTTTTATACTGCAGCTCAAATGGGTACTAGACACAATATAGTCCTGACATGTAGCAGCAATGATTACCTCACTCCCATCCTAACACTCTCCACCGTCCCCCCCAAAATGTCTTGGCAAGTCCACAAAATCCTTACTCATCACACCAGAGCTGACACATTGCTTGATGTAGGACTGCATTGATCCCATGTTGATATGTTGGTTTTTGAATTATCCAGTGTATGATAACATCATTTTATTTGAACACATCCACAATTTCATATATCACTTTTATATTAACATGTCCACTTTGTCACCAGATCACCTTCATATAAACAGTATATTAGTACACCACCTATTTTTGACATTCACTGTGTGATAAAAAAAGAATCTTTCGATTGATATGTGTTTTTTATGTATGTTTTTTTATAGGCCGGTCCGTAACGTTGTGTCAAATCATTTTCATGTTGACCCGTCTGGGTCCACTTGTCTCGGTGATGTCAGCTGCTGCCCCGTTGGATTTACGGGGGACATATTCGATGTCAAAGTTGTTCCTGTGACGGCCTTTCCCCCGGCTCCAAGCGAAGAGAAGCAGGAAGCAGAACACAACCACACCGAGGAAGGAAAGGCAGCCCATTGCTGTAGATATGATGATGGCCTTTAGGCCAATGGGGACAGGCATATTGTAAAGTATTGTCCCATTTCCCCATGTGCTGTTTGATTGTGTCAAATGGTTGGAGCTCCTGTTGCTGTAGAGGGATCTGTCACTTATGCCCAAGCTTTTCACTGCCAAAGATGCAGACAAGCTAGCATTACCTGCTGCATTACTAGCAATGCACAAGTATACCCCACTGTCATGCAGCTCTGTGGCCTTGATATCCAGACTTCCATCTGCTTGGATCTCAACCCTCCCACTACTTTTTGCTGTCACATAGCGTCTTAGGGGTGTAAGCCAAATTACCGAGGGTTGAGGTGCACCCTCTGCCGAGCAGCTCAAACGGGCAGGCTGCCCCTCATCAGCTAGTAGCAGCTGGGTGGTGTTTGGCCCAATTCGTGGCTTAGTGCAGGTTACGTACCGTGACACCAGTGGCTCCTTTAGGTCACGGAGTTGTTTCCCTCGGAGTCGCTCAGGGATGCTGCATTCAGGCTGGATGTCTAGGAACTTCAGGGCGGGTGGCTTGCGTTCATTTAGCAGCCACAATAGTCTGCAGTCACACACTAAGGGATTCCCACCCAGATACAGCATCTTGAGACTGTTTGGAGAGGCAAATACACTTCTTTCCAAAGTGTCTAAACGATTTTGCGAGACATCCAGTAGCTGCAGACTTGAGAGGCCCAGTAAGGCCAAGGGCTCAATTGAAGCAAGTCGTGCACCACGCAGATGCAACTGTAGTAGGCGAGGGAGCTGGGCAAGTTCCCCCTGCGGAATGTGCTGGATCCGACTGTAGGACAAGTTCAGGTTTGTGAGGTAAGGCATGTTTGTCAATGCAGAACCGGGGAAGACTGAGAGGTTAGTGTGGGTGACGAACAACGTGGTGAGGTTGAGGCCATGTAGTGAGAGGGCTGGCATGGCATCCAGCCAGGGCCAGTGATCCATCTCTAAGTGGCGTAGTTGTGGCAGCCGCTTGAAAGAGTAGGGTTTGAGGACACTGATACTCAAGTAGTGCATTCTGAGTTCCACCAGGCTGTGCAGGTGTCCCAGGGCATCAGTGGGCACTACGGTCAAGTTGGAACGCTCCAGAGTCAGACTGCGTAGCCCCAGCAAGCCCATGAATGCTCTTTGGGAGATGAAGACCAGCTCATTGTCACCCACCTCAAGGGATGTAAGCTTCCGCAAGTCCTGGAAGCCATGATCCAAAAGAACTACCAGGCGGTTGTGGCTGAGGTCCAGATGGGTCAGGTTGGTCAAGCCTGAAAGCACCCCAGCGGGGACCAGCTGGAGAATGTTGCTGCGGAAGGTGAGAGAGCGCAGGGCGAGTTGGTTGTGAAAAGAGCCAGGGTCCACAACGCTGATCAGGTTGTCGCTAAGGTCCAGATCTTCCAACTGGAGGAAGGAGGAGAAGTTATCGGGGGTAATGGCCCGCAGTTTGTTCTTGCTCAGGTCAAGTGAGCGCGTCTCAATAGGAATGCCTTCAGGGATGATGGAAAGGCGCTTGCGGTGACAGCTGACTGACTTGCTCTGGGCAGAGCAGTCGCATCGGGCAGGGCAACATCTAGCAGTGCTGACCAAAAGGACCAGCAAAGCCAGAAACAGCTGGCAGTGGTACAGAGCGGGGTTCCACATGACTTTTTACCCACAAAACCCACAGTCACGGCACAGCTTCTTATCCACGCAGACCATCGTTACAGTCGAGCCCTGCAAAACAAATCACAAATGGTTAGGCACAATATGCACTGTAAAAACAAGGGTGGTAATATTTCAGAGTTGACTTGAATAAATCCAGGAGAGCGTGTTCCCAACACTCTGGCGAATAACGGTGCTTTAATGGTGGAGTTAAAAGAAAGTGTTAAATTCCGCAGAACAGCAGTGAAAATTCTACACTACGGAGTGTTAGTAGTCTTAATCAGTCCTCTGGATCTGTAGAAAGGCAATGTGAGACAATAAGTGTAATATACTCAATCTATTCAATGCGATTATGACCTGTTAAAAATACAGTAAAAAATTCACAGTCTTTTTTTATGTTTGAGGGTCTGGATTTATTCAGAGTGGTTTACTAGTGTTACTACTGTACTAGTGCTGTTTTAGTACCATGGATATATTCTTTTGCAAGATAGTTCTAATTCCTGTCTGTAATCATTGCTTATCTGAATGATTCTCATCCTCCCAGATCTGAATTGAAGCTCCAATTCGTTATGTATGATGTACGTATGTTACTCATGGCTATCGACCAAAAAGTAATTTCCTCTAACATGAATTTCATTGCAGTAAGTCTCGAACACTGCATGGTGCAATCTACAAGATTGCAGATTTAAAAAGAAAATCCATCCATTGGTGTTAATAATGATTATACTTACAAGTGTCAAATTTCTAATTATTACATGTTAAATTAATTACTTTGTGGAGGGAGAAATTACATTGTAAAATATTTGTACACATCCTAGTGTTAATTTAAATAAAATAAAATGTATCAAATAAAAAAGAGTACAATTGACTACAATTTTAACACTAGTCATCGAGTAACACGATTTTTGAGTGGGACCAAATGGTATCTGAAAGGGAGTTCACTCTGTAATTTTAAATGTACAATTGTATTTTCGCTGTGTATAATACTCTCTACAAACTGGGTTATCTTGTGCTGCTGCTTTGACACTATAAAACATCTTTTAAATCTCAATTCTCTTTCCGTCTGCGTTGTTGCCAAATTTGTTCACACCCTCTATCCAAATCAAACAATACTGATTTCCTTAATACACTTTCTTAATTTTTTTTTTTTTTTTTTCATAAGAAATCTTATAAGATGATATAGATTCAGGGCCAGCTATCAGTCAACGCCATGTTAGAAAAAGAGTTAAAGATAACTGGTGAAATTTCACCTGAGGAAATATGTTTCAAGCCCAGAGCTAGGACTAACCCCAGATAATATCAGTCCAAAGTAGGCTGAACACTGGTTGGAAATGCTATGATGCATGTTTTCCTTCTGTGTTTGTGAGTGTAGGAAACGAAGGCCGACTGTTGCGGAGCCACACCCCAGACCTATACAAAGCAGGAAGAACCTAAAAATGAACAACAGGTTGCAGAGCTGAAGGGTTATCATAAAAATGTGTCTGCATTGAGATTGTGAAAAAACAGTATGCCTTTGCTGCTATGATATCCTATATGTTTGTAATCATTTTTGAACTGAATGCAATGCGTTGAAATTGACAGAAAGCAACCCTTGATGACAGTGGAAAATCAAATCAAAGTAAAAAAAACATACTGGTACAAAGGTACATGACACATTTGCTAAATAGTGAGAGCCTTAGGATGTTCTCTCTCTTTCTCTCTCTCACACACACACACACACACTCCGTATCTCACCCCGTGACAGCAGCTGCACTCTACGCATCATGTTTTCCCGTTTCTTTGTTCTCCCTGCACATATTCCTCACTTTCTCGGTCCCCGGTAGTCATTGCCCTGGCAAAAAACCTCTGTCTTGGTTCTCCATTCCCTGCAGGCTGTGTTATTATCGATCGCAACCGAGACACATTAGATGCGAGGAATGTAGCCTTTTAGAAAGAGCAGGTCGTTGCCACAGCAACCACAAACCCTCCCTTCCATACGCTCTATGTGGTCTGCCAATCAAATTAATGGAAAAAAAGAGAGGATGGACATGATTTTTTCATATTCCTCTGGTCTACTGATTGAGAAAGACCACGTTTATTATTTTCAGGGATATGCTTGTTCATTAGGGTGCAAGCTAGTTGAAAGTGTCAGTTGAGTACTATTTTCTACCTTTTAAGTTCGCCTATACACTGTATCTACTGGTTAGTTACGATTCTTTGTCATTTTTACATGACTTAAGAATGTACATAAAAACAGTCCGTGCATCTGTGTGCAACTTTAATGGGTATATAATTTAAAATGTGTAAACAACATATTACTTAAGGTAGTGTATTAAATGAATAAACAATATATAATTTATAAACCATTAAAGAGTATGGTTTACAATTTACGGACTATATTATTTGGGGGATCAGAGTAAATGCTTGTAAAAACATGCAAACAGCAAGTGGTAAGTATATTTGTAATAAGTATCTGTATTAAAAAATGGATGTCACTTGGTTGACAATTTTATTTACTTGACAAATTCTACCAATTTGTTACGTTTTGTTCTTATTACTGTAGCAGCATAAATAATTATAACATGAAAGTTTTCATACTTCATATTTGTTTAGAGTAGCAATGTGAGCAAGACTCATTACGTTTAGTATTTGCAGCAGCACATTTGCTTGGGTGACCTGACAAGACATGTCGTCAAACATTTTTTAGAAATCATTGTAAGTGCTTCCACTGACAAGTTAAATAAATACTCAGGATTGCAACATGGATGCATTGTATTACCTATAAAAATTATCCTATATGAAGGCATTTAGGTAGCTGATTTGCTACATTTAATAGAATATCATATTACGTTTTTACAAGGATTGAGTTCACACATAGCATATTGTCCAATAGATTTCCTTTAATTGTCAAACTTTTAAAATTTCTAAAACAACTATGCCTAAAACCTAATAACTGTAAAACATCATGGACTACAGGTAGGCTCATGTATTTATTTGAGCGGGCCGAGCGGGATTAAAACGATAAAGACCGCTTAAACAATTGATCCTGCATTTAGAAACATTGTTTATAGCAAAGGCTAGCCCTTTCTGACCCCACTCCACAGAATAGCCATTGTAGCATCTAATCACGGCGGAAAGCGCCTACAATGGGCTCTTGAGCGTCAGAACTGGAACGTGGCGCAATGGAAGAAGGTTGCCCGGTGTGAAGAATCACATTCTTTGTTCGATCATGTGGTTGACCGTGTGCGTATGTGTCGTTTGTCTGTGGGTGAGATGGCAGAAGAATGCACTATGTAAAGATGGCAAGACGGCAAAGGCAGTGTGGTGCGCTGGGCATTGTTTGATTAGGAAACCTAGGTACCCTCCTTCATGACAACAAAAGTCCCTGAGGGCAAAGGCCTCTTTCAGCTGGAAAGATCGATGTGCCCTTCAGTGTGCCCAGCCACCCAACATAAATTGATAAGGAATGGTTTGAGGAACATGACAAAGAGTTCAAGGTGTTGACTTGGCCTCCAAATTCCCCAAGTTTCAATCCGATCGAGATTCTGGCGATGTGCTGGAACAAGTCCAAGCACAAGGGGGACCTACATAATATTAGGTGGGTGGTTTCAATGTTGTGGCTAATCAGTGTACATATGTACTGCTGCAACAATATAAAGGAACAGGTTTTAATCAGAGCATTGCATCAAGTAAATTAAAACATATGGGATGTTGATCTGGTCAGATAAGTAGCAGATGGGGTAATCTGCTTTGATTTTAATGAAATGAACAACTTGTGCACAATGAGACGACCCCCAAAACAGGAATGGTTTTCCAGGTGGGGGCCACTGCCATTTCCCCCCTCCCCATCTTTTCTAATCGTTTTTCACTAGTTTTGCATTTAGCTTGGGTCAGAGTCACTGCTGGTAGCATGAGGCAATACCTGGACCCTACAGATGTTATGCCGGGAGTCCCACTCCTCCAGGATGGCGTATCAATACGTGTCATTGCCAGAAGGTTTGCTGTGTCTCCCAGCACGGTCTCAACGTCATGTTAGAACGTCATGTTACCTGTAACATCGTTCGCATGATGGTCTTGGGAGGCATATCCATGGGGGACCGCACAGACCTCTACCAGCAAGACAACGGCACCCTGAGAGCCATTAAGTATTGATGAAATCCTTGGGCCTCTCGTCAGCCCTAAGGTAGTGCAGTGGGTCCTGGTTTCCTCCCGATGCACATTGATGTCCGGCCTAATGTGGCGAGAGTATGCAGGCAGTTCCTGTAGCTTGAAGGAATTGATACCGTTGACTGGCCCCCATGGTCGCCTGACCTAACTCAAATTGATCACTTCTAGGACATTATTTTTCAGTCCATCTGACGCAGCCAGGTTGCACTGGTCGAGATGTGGGAGGACATACCATAGGACTACATCCATCTTCTGAGGATGTGGAGCATGTCCAGATGTTATCACGCATGCATACAAGCACCAGGCAGCAAAACACAGCACTCAAAGTACAATTTTTTGTTGCTGCAATGGAATTTCAGCAAAATGGACAACAGCCTGATGCATAATTTTTTCACATTCTTTTTCGGGATGCCTTTGAATTCAGTCCTCTGTGGGTTGATCATTTTCATTCCCATCAAGCAATGTGGCACCCTTTCATTCCTAACACTTTGTTCACCTCAAATCATTATAGATATCCAGCATATATTTTCCCATTGAGATCTGATTTGATCTCAAAGTTTTCCATTGATTATTTTGAGCATTTGTGTATTCCATACATCCATTCATTATCCGCCTCTTATCCAGGGCCGGGTCCTGGGCAGCAGGCTCGGCAGGGTATTCTAGCCGTCCCAACCCCCAGCAACACTTTCTGGATCTTCAAAGAGGATCCGGTGGCATTCCCAGGCCAGACAAGATATATAATCTTGTCAGCGTGTTCTGGGTCTACCCCGGGGTCTTCCACCAGTAAGGCATACCTGGAAAACCTCCAAAGGGAGGCGTCCCGAAGGCATCCTATTCAAATTTCTGTACCACCTCACCAGCCTCCTTTCAACGCGAAGGAGCAGCGGCTCTACTCCGAGCTCCCTCCGGATGGCCGAGCTCTTTACCCTGAATTTGTATATTAGGACTGTCAAAGTTAACCAGTTATTAAGGCTTTAAGTTTGTTTTAATGCCACACATTTTTAAGTTAATGCAGTCGTAAATTTGAAAGATTTTCAGAAAGTTCAGCTACACCTTTGAATTTCGTAACTAGTGGAGAACATCCATCCATCCATCCATTATCAGAACCGCTTATCCTATGCAGGGTCACGGGGGGGCTGGAGCCTATCCCAGCCAACTTCAAGCGAGAGGCGGGGTACACCCTGGACAGATCGCCAATCCATCGCAGGGCTAGTGGAGAACAACTCATCTTAAAAAGCAATTGCTAGCAAAAACAAATACAACAGTCCCATTACTGTGCTAGCATTAAAACATCTCTCTTGAGAGCCATTATATGTCACCATGTGAGTTAGGACACAATTACACTGTGGTTTTCTTATGAAGTGATTGAGCTTTGATTCTGAAGTAATTAACCATTTAGCTGACCAATGCACCTGTTATAAAAATGATTAGCAGTGTTTTAGTCAGAACACAAAAACCAAAGTTATTTCAATATCCACATGCGATGCAAGCACATTGGATGTTAATTGTAACGAACATTTAAACCAGTGCAAGAGTTCAGTGCTAGAGTGAGGCTTGCATTGTCAATTATTATAAAAAAAAATTAAATGCATAATTTCTTGGGATTAAAATCATCAAGAGATTTAATAATTTGAGCAAATGCTCGATCTGTGTCGTTCCCTGGATTGTGACGTTTATTTTTGCTTTAATGCTTAAAAAAAGGATGGACACACTACATTGTTTGAACCACGTAGTCACATGCTTGAATTTACCATGGGCATATATTTTTATACTGTAAGTATACTGTATATCACTGCTCCAAAAAATTAAAGGAACACTTACAGTGCATCCAGAAAGTATTCACAGCGCTTCATGTAAATGTATTAATGATAAATACTAAGGAATCACATGCATACAGGTTATCACAGCCTTTGCTGAAAACTGTGTTGATGCACCCAAGCGTTTTTGAATATGAAGCTTGCCACTATCTTTGGAAACTTTTGCCGATTCCTCTTTGCAGCACCTCTCAAGCTCCATCAGGTTGGATAGGAAGCATCGATGCAAAGCTGTTTTCAGAATAGTGGCTTCCGTCTGCCACTCCACCATACAGGCCTGATTGGTGGATTGCTGCAGAGATGATTGTCCTTTTGGAAGGTTCTCTCTCCTCAGAGAAACGCTGGAGCACGAACAGAGTTCTTTGTCACCTCCCTGACAAAGGCCCCTCTCCCCCGATCGCTCAGTTTAGATGGCTGGCCAACCCTAGGAAGAGTCCTGGTGGTTCAAAACTTCTTCCATAAACAGATGATGGAGGCCACTGTGCTCAGTGGGACCATTAAAGCAGCAGACATTTGTCTGTACCCATCCTCAGATTTGGGTTAGGGTTAGGGTCTCAAAGGTTTATAGACAATTCTGTTGAGTTCATGCTGGTTTGTGCTCTGAAAATGTATATGCACATTTGTTGCTTCATGGCAAAGGGGGCGGGGGGGGGGTACTCATGTACTAGTGATTTCTTAGTTATTCATCTCCCAAAAACCTTTTTTACGTTGTCTTTATGGTGTATTCGTAGAATTTTTAGGAAAAAAAGTTCTTAATACATTTTGGTAGTAGGCCGTAAAAAAAAAAATCTGGAAAAAGTGAAGCCCTGTGAATACTTTCTGTATGGGCTGTAAATGACACAGTGGATCTCGATGATCAAAATATTGCATGATAATGATAAGTCACAGTGAAAATCCAATAATCTAAAATCAAAGGGAAAAATCGAAAATTACAGACTGACCCAACTTGCGTACATTCCATCACAACAACTCAATATAGGTCAGTAGTATGTATGTCCCCTATGTTCCTGCATGCACTTCGAACAATGTCTTTGCTTGCTCCTAATGAGACGGCAGATGGTGTCCTGGGTGATCTCCTCCAAGTCCAAGACCAGCCCATCAGTGAATTTCTTGACAGTCTGTGGCACTACTTTGGGGCATTGGGTGTGCCGAGAAACGTCCCAGAAGTGCTCAATGATATTAGGCCTGGGGAACATAAAAACCAGTCAGTGTAATTAATGTTGTCGTTATGAAAGAACTGCCCACCCACTCTGGCCTGTGTAGGGTCTGACAATGGGTCTAGGGATTTAATCCCAGTACCTAACAACAGACGGGAACCGTTGGCTAGAACTTGGAGGTTGGTACGACACCCCAAGGATCCATCCATCCATCCATTATCAGAACCGCTTATCCTATGCAGGGTCACGGGGGGGCTGGAGCCTATCCCAGCCGACTTCGGTCGAGAGGCGGGGCACACCCTGGAATGATCGCCAATCAATCGCAGGGCTAACACATAGACATACAACCACTCACACACACATTCACACCTATGGACAATTTAGAGTCACCAATTAACCT
>JAVQJS010119569.1:0-17539 GCA_036024795.1 Galaxias rostratus | reverse complement strand
ATCAGGATGAGTCAAACGCAATTGCTTTGAAACATTTATGTCATAAGAGTAAAAAATTATTAGCCACTAAATTTGAATATCAAGCGAATATCAAACGTAATGCTATCTTTACCGCGGTAGGCTGACGGTATTTTTTGTGGGATAAAGATTATTGGGTAATGGCAACCATTGTGATAACTGGACAAAAAATATGTTAACTTTACAAAAGTTATAGGCAGTTTGGAAACTATTTTATACTAGACAAGACAGCCCATTTTTAATCAAATTGATACTGATTTAATTATATAGCCCTTTATTAATTAGAAATGCCTGTACACCAGTTAAGTCAGGGTATGTTATAGGCTAGGTCAGTGTAGCCCTATAGGGTCCTTTCTGGATTCTTCAGATGGGCCACTTGCACCAAACAATTATCAATGGGAGATCAGCTTCGGAACATATTCAACAGTAATGGAGGTTATGGAGATCACACAATTTTAAGTGTATTCAGGGACCATATCACTCAGGAGTCCTTTGCAGTTGGCTGCCTTATTGCCAATGACAAACATTCACTTTCTTAAGAAGAACATGGTAAAATCAAGAATGTATTTATCAAGCTTGTAATCATAACAAGCAAAGGCATCAATATGTTTTACCCATGTCCCGCCATCCAACAGGCCAATCTACATCCTGTGACTGGAGTGATCTGTAGTGAGGAGGCGTTTTGCAAAAATGATTGCACATCCCCAAGGGAGGGACTCGAGTATGCTATTGGGAAATTATCTGTTGTTGTAAATATAGCCTACTTTAAAGTCTAATTCTGTTAAGACAATGTGTTCTGAGTAATTTGATTAAAAATCCTATTCACTAAACTGAGCATGAGCACCCACCGGAAATTACTGCAGTCAGTTAATGTGTCTCTGCAGTTGGAGGTTCTATGCTATGAACTTTTGTATAGTAAAATTATGGTCAGGAGAGGAGAGTGACTGGCAAGAGAAGTACTATCATACTAACCTAGTCTTGGGGTACTGTCGGACATTGCCAATGTACTACCTGAAAGAAAAGAACACTCCTATGTACATCCCTGCTGCTATCGCCAAAACATGATTTGTTTGGCCTCATCTTAACATAGTCTAGCTCCAAAATGAAATATTATTTAAGTTCTAATTGGACAGTCCTTGTCGGTTGTAAGTTAAACAGGTCATGTTCATTTCTGACATGCATTTCTACTCTTTGTTCCAGAGAGGTTGGGTCGTCTGGAACTGGAGGAGAGACGTAAGGAGTATCGTCGTTCCGACTATGTGACTCTGGACAAGATTCATACTTGGAGACAAGCAAATAACGGTAACATTCTTAACTTTCTTTAGTCTTTTTTAAAAGGAATTCCTTTGTATGCATATACTATGGTGGTCTGGAGAGAAAAAATTCAGAAAACTCATGCAAAAAGACAAAACACAAGCAAATTAAGAAGAACATCTACATCAATTTGACAACACATGCGCTACATTTAGAAAACGCCTTGCAAATTCAGACAACGATTACAGAAACGATTGGCAAATACAAAAAGAGAACACATTACAGAAATGCTTGGCAAATACAAAAACTTTACAGAAACGTGCTGTCGGTACAGAAAACACAACACATTTCATAAACATGCTGCAAATGCAGAAAGCAAAGTGTCAGTGCATTGGCCTATCTGGGCCACCGTATTATATCTCTCCACGTTTGCAGTTGCAAAATAATTACCTAGAAGGTTATGCATTTTCTTTTTTTAGGGAAGTTTTTAATACCAGTTGAGATGTATAGGCTACTATGGATGCACTGGTGAATCGGTCGTGAAATGGTATTGGCCAATATCCGCTCTCTAGACTGACTTTGGTTCTCGGCCTTTTTAGATTGACATTCACCGATAGAGTTGGCAATGATTTTCTTTTGTGTTGCATCGAAGATGTTTCATAAAGTAGTATGATCAGTGTGCTCATTCGAATACAGTGTGATGAAGGGCTGAAAGACATTAGACCAGTAAACATTTTTATAAAATGTATTTTTTTCACTGGCACAAAAGGGAGAAAAAACCTCCCCCATAAAAGAAAAACGAAACAAAACAAGAAACGACATCCGTATCAGCCTCAGCTGTCAGGCACCTTTTTTTATTTTAAGCATCAGGTATTGGTATTGTCCCAGAATCTCACAAGCGGACATCCCTAGTAATACCCCTAACTTCTTGGAGGTAGCCCCTGGCATATAATAGTCCAAATCAAATAGCAACATGACCCTATTTGCCTTAACTTAGTTGGAGAATATATTGAGGCGTACCATGTTGAATATGTCTCCAACTCATTAAAGGCAATAGAATAAAGGGATAGAAGATAATGTATTATAGTCATAGTAACGGAGGGAAACATTGTATGCACATAAATTGGACCCACATTTTACCTTAAATGTATACAAGATGCAAATGCTGCACCAAATTCAACAGCAAATTGCCTGCATTGTTATGATTTATTCTGTTAAAAGCAACACTAAAATTAAAGAGAACTAGAAAGCATTTTTAACTAGCTATAAAACCAAGCAGAACGAGAAGTGTTTTTTCCTATTGTCTTTGTGTATGGGTCTATAAAGTTTAATATCAAGTGATTGTCTTTTTGTTTTCAGAGAATGGTGAGGACGAAGGAAAGGAGGCCAGAAGTGGAGGGAAACTGAGTGACAAAGTGTCTCTGTACAAAGGAGATATCACCATATTGGAGTTGGATGCCATAGTTAATGCTGGTAAGAAACGGATGTTATCCGAACTTTTGCGACGTGTAATGACTGTGTGAAATTGTGTTTAGTGCAAAGGCCTTTTGTTGTCGTTGCCTGCCCTCTAGTGTCAGAAAAACAAACTGCGCTCGTTCATGCATAATTTCTACCTTTGTCTCTTTGTCTGCTGCTCGTCTGACAGTAGATGAGAATGTATGATCAATCCTGTCAGAAAGTACCGTGTTTCATTTTGTTAAATGCTTTTTTTAATGTGACATGGTGACATACACTTGTTATTCTTTCTGGCTTCTTGTTTCCAAGTTTATGATGTTGCTGCAATGTTGCAAGTCTATGGAAGTCAAATTGATTTTACAAAGATATTACAATATCTGCTGTGGAGGATAGTCTATCCATCCATTAGCTATACCGCCTATTCGATGCTGGGTTGTGGGGGGGCTGGACCCGGCCGACATAGGGCAATAGGCAGGGTACATTCTGGAAGGGTCGCCGTTTATCACAGGGCTGGAGATTGTTATTGTTGTTAATTCGACATAATTTTTTAGAAACAATATAAGGACTTCAACGGTAGCCTAGTTAATAACTTTTGGACCAGTCCGCTCTATTCATCACGCTATCAGGTGGCCATGGTTTAATACGTTGCTTAAAATCTTTGCAACCATTCATCAGTCACAGAATATTATTTAATTGCTTTTAATGTAGAAGAGATAAGATGGATGATGGTTTAAAAGGATCCCTAGTAGTTCTGACAGCGTTCCTCAACTCTGATTGTAAATGGTATACATTAGAAAAAAGGAATGCATTTTTTTAGTGTTTTAGGTAGCATTCACACAAGTGCTACAGACTGATTTTTTGGTACATTTGGTGGCACTACATTTTGGTGTCTGCAGTTATCTAAAATGACCCACTTTCTTTAAAGTCCTATTAAGCTAAATTACATTATACCAGTGGAAAATCCATGGCTCGACATTTGTTTTTTTTGTTGTTGACTTTTAACGGGTTTAAAATTTGTAGTCCGATCACAACATGCGATATTGGTTAGCCTTCAGCCTGATATTTCATCTCGAAAAAGGCGCATATTTAAAAAGAGATGCACATAGATTACTGTGTTTTTTCATCATCTTGGTTTTGTTGTAAACATACTCACAATTTTGTTGGCTTTATGCATGTCGAGGTGATACATTTTTTAGAAAGGTGCTTGACTCAGAGTGGTTTTGCCATGATACTAGTGCGTCAAAAACTCTGACTGACAGGTTGCACAAGTATGCCTGCCTGCTTGCGTTAGATAGTGCCTGCCTTAATGCTTGATATTTGACGGGAGGCACACAGGGGAGACGCTCCTTTGTGTTGGATCGCATTTTCTCCACTCTGAATAATGAAACAAACAGAAAGGTAGCACAAGGCTACATGAATATCGACAAATGATTCCCACGGCAAAACAATGTGTATGGAGTTGAATATATTTCTTCCCTCTCTGGAAATCCATAGAGAAAATAAATAAATAAATCATGCGATGATTAAGTGTATGTGAGCGGGGGCCTTAAACACTGGCTTCCAACCGAGGCCCTGTAGTGGAGTTCAATGGCGCTCTTTACGGTCTGAAGAGGGTGCCGGAATGCTTTATGTCTCCCATTAAAGTTTAATTATTAGGCTCATTGAGTTTCTAATTTCTCCTTAATTCTGTTTGGACGGAGGCAAGAGCGCAGGTGCTCAAATCGTCACCTGAGCAAGAGCAGTGGAGAGAGGTGGAGAGGAGGGCCCATAAGACCACCTGACAAGACGTGAGAAGGAGGAGGAGGTCAGAACAGCCCTCTAGTGACAAGATGGCGAAGGTTGTGCTATCAGGCACACGGCACATGGCCCAACCCAACCTTTTGTTCTTGCCACTTAGCGCCACTTTGATGGTTGATTATACCACTGTGTTAAGACCGAATCTCCCTTTCAATCTGTTAAAATACATATTGAAGCCCTTTCCAATATTAGATTAGATTGCATTGTCTTTATACCTTTTCAGGAGATGTGTTGCCACCGTCTGGTCAGCGCCTTGAGTAACAGTGCACAGATAATTCCTAATGAAGTTGCTGGCTTTGGTGTTTGTCGAATTGGCGAGATATTCCCACAGATTTGCATGCATGCTTGGGCATATCTTGATGGATGTTTGATTTGCAATCCATAGGGCATAAGCTGCAATGATTGCCATCTAGAGTATAGCGGACAGCACACATTGTCTTATCTATATTTTTTGATAGGAATACAAAACAAAGGAAGGATGGCCTTTGTCCTTGAACAATTCCATCAAGGCTTGAAAAATATCACTGATCCAGTTCAATGACTGCTAACCCACTTCATAAGCAGACTTAGGCATTTCGGTCTGGATTTGGCACCGATTTGGTCATATTTGAGAAGCAGAGAGAAACATTGCAAACACCAAAAAAGAGATTAAACCCACGATGACACGTGTGTGTCCGCCATGTGATCAATCAGAGAGGAGTTTGATTGAAGGCTAACCTGTTCTCTTTACCATGGCAATTCCATGCCCGGCACGGTCAGCCTTGTCCTCCACAGAGACGCTCTGTGAATGCCATCCACTCCTTTAGAGACCATAAAGCCAGCTGACAGTGTGAAGATGACTCCCCATAATGATGACTGTTGTAATTATAGAGAGGGCTTCGGCGACGGAATCTATTACCTGTTGTAAACCTTCCTCCTCCTTCTCCATTTGATTGTTTTCTAGAGAAGCCAATTTAGTGCGCAGGGCATCTGGTTATGAACGCTATAAAGAGCCTGGGGGGGTGGGAGCCGCGATGAGGGTTGGAGGAGAGGTTATTTGTATTCAGCGGCCGCAGCACAGCAGTCATCACAAGTTTGATGAGTCTGTTAGTGACCCCTGCGCCGTCACGTAGAACGCCAGGATGGGCATCCGAGAGCTGGTGTTGTCCGTAGGTTTGTGTTTCCGTTTTTGTGTTGTTGTTGTTGTATCAGTGACTGGTTTCTACCGCGTAGGAATAACACTTGCAGCATTACTCTTTGATTGTGTTTTGGGCCACAGGATGTGTTCAGGACCACATTTAATAGAGAATGAAACGTTTTTGTCATTCACTCAGGACGTGTTTAAAATGTGAGCCCCCCCCCCCCCCTCCTCCCCTATCTATGTTTTGTCTGTAATATCAGTCAGCATGAAATTAAGTCCCAACCCAGCAATTCATTTAGTTCAAAGTGTCTTTGTTTGCTAAACGAGGGGAAATTCTAAGCAGTTGAAATTAGTTTTTTAATCAGTTTCTGGTTGACCAATTATTGTTTTACTGAAATAATTGTATTGTCACTGCTGCTAATTGTCAAAGTAATTGGCGTCAGGATTCTATCGCATTAATGTTCTGTTATATGTATTATTTCCTCACCCACCCTACTCAGGCGTTCCATCATTCAGGTCTGTGCTAGCAGCAAGCAACAACCCGTTTGTTCTTTGCCAAACCTGTCAAAAGTTTCTTATAGTAGGCGAGTGTGACTAGCTTGTTTGCAAACGGTATGTTAGTCAACTCTCTAGAAATATGTATGTAATTGCTATGCTTGCATTCCGGTAAAATAGGTCATCAAACGCCCAAAACGACATCTGTATTTAACATTAAAAAGAAACTTCTATCACAGAAAAAGGTAATTTAGGGTGTTTTGGCTAGAAAAACAATATATTTTATTTAGCATCCTTCTCTGATCTCTACTTCTGCAAATAATGTTATGAATAGAAATTGTATAAATATATGTTCTAGAACCTCTGAGGATTCTGCTAAACTTTAAGCGAAAGCATCTCAAAAGAGAATGCAACTCTTCAGAGGATTGGTGTGCTTACCGTGCTAGGTAAACACGTTGAAAACACACTGTAGGAGCAAGTCAAGTTGGTATTTTGGAGTTTCAAAGAAAGCAAGAAAGAAAATCATTCATTTATAAACGATCTTTTGTTTTGTTGGATAAACAAAAGGCTCACTTGTAGATTATTTTTGCACAAGGCGTTTCTTTGTCATTCCCACATTTTATGCTCTCATTTAGAGTTTTCAAATGGGTCATCCCCATTTCTAATGAAACGTTCTGAAGTGCAGCTTTGAAAGATCCCCCTGAGATTTGCCTGATGTGTTTGCGTGACGTTGCTGAGCAGGCAATGCAAATCTAAGAGTCCAGTCAAATCTCCAAGATGAACCCTGCTAAGCCCAATTAACATTTCATGTCTCAATGTTTCACCGGTTTTAATGTAGAGCACAACCCACATCTTTCTTTGTGGGCTAATTATCGTCCGCTGAAATGTGACGGAAGGAAACGCAGAGATGACAGTTTGGTTTTCTCTGAAGCTGTGGGAATGCCAGACCAAAAAGAAGCCAATTCGTCTCCATTGTTGGACTGGTATGTGTGAATATATTCAATGATGAGGTTGTACATCGTACCAATTTACTTCTCTGTGAAACATCCTTGGTCTTTTACAGTACCAGTAAAACGCTCGGACACAGTTTCCCATTGAAGTGAACTTATATAAACAATGTCTTTTTTCGGTTCTTATCATATGTTCATAGCAGTGTTCGGTCTGTATTTCTGAACATGTTTGTGGCCTAATTCATTCACCATAAAGAGACTTAGTCCAACATTTACTTTCCTATTCTTTGTTTTAAGGGTTTCTGTTGGTGGTATCTCTTTCTCCTTTACTCTCTGTCAGACCATGGCCCTTCTGTCTGGCACTCCCTGCCCCCTAAGGGCCGCCTGTCTAGCCATTCACAGATTCACACCCTTCAATAACTCCCTAAGCGATGCCAACAATCTTCTCGCTCTTCTCTCTTAACTCAAAGTAACTTTCTCTGTGTTGTCCTTTAAGACCGCACTGACACAAACACACACACACACACACACACACACACACACACACACACACACACACACACACACACACACACACACACACACACACACACACACACACACACACACACACACACACACACAATTTGCTTCTCTTAGATCAAACTGCCTTGTTACTCTACCTGTCCACAACAAGACAGTCTTTACATATTGGTGCAATAGCTGAACCCAAGTTTCAGGAATTCAGTATTGTTGACTCATTATCATGCCCATTACAGACAAAAGTGTTGAGTGGCAAACTCTTTCTCTATGAAACACTTCTGGTTTTCTTTGCCACTGCATGCATGGTAACATAATTCATTTAGTTCTCCAAATTAGGCTAGTCCAAACGTGAGACACCATCTTACAACATACTCTCCTGAAAACATTTGTCTTGTTCAGATCCTGGATTTTTTGCCCAGATAAAAAAAAAAAAAACTGCATTTAATCAAAGATCTGATCGATTGTCCAGCTTCTCGTTGAATAAAATCTATATCACATCTTTGCTGTGGATGGATCTTCGAAGAGCTCCCTTTTCCAAAACAAATTTTCTAGGCTTTCTTTCTTGGACAATGAATGGCAATTCAAAAATTTCCTTTGAGTAAGCTCCCATCTTTCTAATGTCACGCACATGTGCCTTCACCATCCTTTTCAATTTAGATGCAATATCCAAACTTAACTTCAACCTTCTGTATTTTTGTGACTCAAGGTCAAAGTTATGTTCTAGGATATCATACAGAGTAGAGTAATAAAATGGCATCTGGTTTCTAACTGCATAGTTGTGAATTTCTAACATTACTCCTCTTGTTCAAACTTGCAAATCAAGTTTTGGAGTAACTACTCTTCTCACATCAAGTTGTAAACCAATCTCCTTGCAAAGAGGGGAGATTTGTTCAACAAACCTTAAGTGTCTTGTAGTTTTCATCCTCATTGTTTTTCTTTTCATTGCACCCACGCTGTTAGCCTTGGTTTTTAGTTCATCGTTTACAATTGGAGTAGTCTGAAGTAATTGACTGCTTGTTGTCGCTGTTCGAAGGCTTCCCTCAGACCCTGAGAACATTTGCCTTTCCTGACCACCTGCGGCTGAAGAGACACCTGACTCAATTCCGACATTTCCATCCATCACCGCAGGCAATATATCTACGTCTTGTAATTGCAATGTTTCATTTGGCTTCTCTCTCTTTTGACTTTCGGAAGGGTAGTCAGAAAAAGTATTGAAAGATAAAGTACAAGAGTTTTCAGTCAGTTGGCTACACTCCGAAAATGGCTCTGTATCTAACCATTCGAGATCGCTCTCCTCAATTGGACACATATAACTATGCTTGCTCCTCAGGTTCAACTTGTCTTGATCTTCCTTCACACCTTTATATTTGGCACAAGCTTTTCCTTTATTAATGGGGTGTCGTTCTCTTTTAGGCCATGCAAATGCGTCTTTTAGAAATGCAGCATTATTTCTATATATGTGCTGTTTTTTCCAGATTCTTTTCATCATAGATAGAGTGCTCTGCATTTTTTCTTTCTCTCTTTTACGATCAATGTCAAAATTGTGCTCTAAAACATCAGCAATGATCAAACAGAAAGCTCCACAAACTGATTTAACAAATTTGCTAATCTCAATCATCATGCCATTTGTTAACAAAGTATGGTCAAGCTTTTGTTTTGACTTTGGTTTGAAGATTACTTCAAACTCCAGGCCAATTTTTTCACAGAAAGGGAAAAGGTCTCTCATTGAATCTCCTTTTGAATGCCAACTGGTTTGTTTCTTTGGGAGTTGAAAACTGGATTGAACAGAATGCTGAATGTTGTCTGTTTCCATCACAACAGGGCCTGAAGAATTATGATTTAGGTCATTTGTGCGGTTATCAGCACCTCCTACATGTTTCTGAAGTACATGACACTTACGGTTCTGTTTTTTAGACCTGGGAGATATTTTCATTACATTTGTACCAGGGAGTTTAAAACGATCATATATTACCATGGGTTTGGAATAGCGCTCTTTCTTTAAAGCTTTTACATTCTGGATAACACAAGATACAAACTCAGACCTTTTTTCTTCACTTTCAACACCTAGATCAAAGTTTTGTTCCAAGATATCATACAGAATATGCCTGTCTACTCTACTTAGAAGTTTAACAAACTGACATATCTCAATTACAGCACCATTTGTCAACAACTGCAAGTCCAATTTTTCCTTTTTGGATCCAACATTAAAGTCTAAGCCAATTTCGTTGCAATATGGAAATGGATCAGTACAGCTTTGAAACCTCATTGAGCAGTGGTTGCGCCACAGCCAAAGGCTCTCAATAGCAATGATACCTTTCATCGTGTTGTGGTATTTTTAGCAAACGACAAAAGAACTCCTGTGCTGTCTTGTGCCCAAAATACTGTTCAAGCGTCTTTAAGGTTGGGTTCTGTGTTTGTCAATTTTTCTCAGATGTTTGCAAGCTGTTTTTGTAGCAAATAGAAAGCAATGACAATGTGAAGTATAAAAATAATCATAGTAACAATAAAATCTAATAACAATAATTTCATAATTAATATATTTAATTAAAATTAGCAAGGACTTAATAGTGCAAAAGCTTTCAACATATTAAAGTCTTACAGGACTCTATATAAAATAATGAAATATATAATCTCCCCATATTCATCTGTAATGAAAGTATATTTCCACCCATATTGAAATTTTACCTGTCGTTAGAAGCACCCTTTCGCATTCATGTTCAGTGTATACATATACAGTGTTACTTCCATAGGCCAAACTCCTCAGGTCATCCACTGCAAAAACAGTTGTGATATGGCAATTTAGGAAATGGCATAAGGAGATATCTTATTAGTTAAAAAATCGAATTTATTCATTTATAATTCATAAGTACGTTTTAAGCTAAGAGTCAGTGCAAGTCTTACTTAAGTTCTAGGTATGTCAGTATATAAATTAGACGAGAGTGTTGATCTACGCTCGCAGAAACTTACCTCTTTGAACACACCATGCACATTTCAGAACTAATCCATGCGAATCCTCAAAATCTTTCTTGTCTCGCTCACTTGCCGCTACGGTAAGCCTACTAACTATAACCATGAAGCATTATGTAGCCAGCTTTATTATCGTTATTTCAATGCTCCAAATTCTTCATCACGAAGCATGTTCAAGACGTAATTTTTTATTTTCATTTTCTGCCTTCACTACCGGTAGCAATCGTAAATACGCGTGGTATCTCGAATGTATTTCTTAACTCGGTAAGTGAAGTGAGTCTGTACACCAATCCAGAGCCACAATAGATCATCTTTCAACGGCTCTGATCCAATCAAGCTATGAGCGTGTTCACGTAAAGGGGGCGTTATTTTAACCTTATGACCAATTGCAAAGGTGGGCGTATTCAAACAAGGCACCGAAATATAGGTTCTGCCTTCAAAATAAGAGTTTGTCTTTGAAACCAACGTGGCTTCAACACACAAATTACAGATGACAAATGAAGTTGTATATATAAATTTAAAAAATAAAGCCATGCACTTCCACTGAAACTGGACAAATCAAACATTACAGTTAAAAAGGTAATATGGTCAAACATGTGTTGTTAAAAATGGACCGGAATATAAAGTAACGAAGCGCGATAAAGTATACTTTGTCTAAGTAATTGAATATAGTTTCATAAATTGCTTTCTCCCAAATGTGGCTCCAACTGTTTTATATAAAATATCAGAAGGTTATCTGAACAAACCTTTCATTTCTAAATGAAAAAGAGCAGACTTCTCAGTGAAAAACACCTTTGTTTGTTTCAATAAACTCTCTGCTAGTTGGAAATCGATCATTAATCTATTGAGTTGAGGAATTAAATGATAGACAGAGGTTCAAAGGTAAAATAATAATAATAATAAATAACCTATGTATAACTTAATTCGTTTTAACCAGATGTGTCTCAATTAAATTAATTAATTCGTTCGTAATCGTGCTAGCGATTCGCAGTGACCACACGTATTCTGGGTGTCTTCTTTGCGATGGTGACACTTAGCAAACGGTAGAGGTCACAATTATACTAAACTGTAGAGAGGTATAAATGAGCACATGAACGACTCAAAATACCCAGGCCTAAAAGTTTCTTCCTAAAGATAAACTGCCTCTTGTGACTTTAATAAAATACAGTAAAAAGAAAATCTATATCAAATCAACACTTCAAAACGGCATCCTCTGCCTAAAAAGTAATCACAGTACTACAAATTGATTTTGCTTGTTTGGATTTTTTAACCACTAGACTGAGTGAATTATTTATTTAGTGACTCTGAAAACTCTACTTTGTAAACAGTTTTTCCTTTGACATGTTAAAATGGCCATGATGAATATTCATGCATTCCAATGTATTCAATACATGTGTTCACACTATTACACGCCTGTCTATCTGTCATCTACCCCTGGGACTTTTGTCTGAATGGGGATTCATGCTTCTTGACCACCGTATAGTTACTGTTATATTCAGTGATATTATTGATAATAACGTTCATACATTGTTAGTTCTTCATAAATATTTCAAATTGAAACATACAATAACAGCACAGTACAAACTATATAACTGTAGCTTTAAATATAAATGTATCTAATGCATACACCATTTTATTGTACTTGGCAAGAAGCATTGGCAATACCACTTTCACACGGGTGATGGCACCTCTGTGTTAATAACTCACAGACCTCAATTTTACTTATGGGGAACTTATGAAGCTACCACTACCTTTGGGGGCATCACATGAAAAATATATTGACTACTATTGTTAAGGCCCAGGGTCACCAGTCTTGATCTATGCCTGTTTACAAACCATTAAAAAACCGCTTGAAAGCAGATGGTTTTGGAAGTGGGTGTCTGTGACAGAGTGTAAGATATGTAATTGGACGATCTTGATCAAAAAAGTTTGAATGTTTTAAGATTTAAAGTCTAATAGCTAAAACATTCAGTCTTTAAAACGGGGGTTTAACAACATAGTTTAATAACGTCCCTTACACTATCATTGAAAATCTAGATGAACAGATTTTCCCCTTGATGCTGCATCAATATACGGCATATGTGATATTTTAGTTGGGTGTGCCATTAACCATCCTGGCCAAGAGCCTTTTCGACCTACTGCACACAGTTGCAGCCGTTACAAGGTCCAAATTGTTTTAAGAAGGATTTTGAGCTGTGGGCTTGATTTCCAAGACTACCATGATCCTATTAAGTTCTGGATTCTTTAGGGAAGCAGAATGAAAACGCAATATCCAAACTTAAGTAAGGCATAGACGGAAGTACATGCCTGTTTGATGATGTGTAGGTACCCATGGATCTTGTTTTTGACAGACTGACCATCAGTTCATAGTCCTTTGTTAATGATCCCAGATTGTTGTATCTGGCTGTATCTTTCTGCTGGCAAGGTTTTGGGGGTCAACAATTTGCTTTTGCTCACACTTCAAAAAAAGGAATTTTCTTTTCTTCACTTTCTTGTTCACAACAATTACATGGTGTTTAATAAAAACCCACATTTCTGTTCTGTGCAATCTCGGTGAAACCAAAAGGCTTAATTGGGAACTCTAGGAGCCCAATTTTTTTTTACATTAAGTAATTTAAAACATATCTTCTGTAAATCAAAAACAGACTAGCAAACCATGAGAAATTTTTAAAAAAAAGTTCGAAATGCAAAGTCCCACAAACACATTCTTCTGTTAACAAAGTTATCCATTATAATTTATATGCATGTTGTAATAGATCAGATATTTTTGGGCCCAGAACACAAAAGATAGTGCTTGCAGTGTAAGGATAATTTGTTTTACTGTTGAATGTATTGAATGAAGATGCAGGAAAATGGCGTGATGTCCTTTCGTCCCATATTCTATGTATATTCGCAATCCACATAAGCTAATAGAAGGTAGTGAGTTGTAGATTTAATGAACTCTTGAACTATCATAACATGCTAACAGTTAACCTGAAAATCAAGGTCTGTTCCAAAAATGAAATTATGCTGAATACTAAAAATCAAGTAGATTACATTCAAATACATACATTAGATTAAATGATCTTTCATTTCTTTTTTTAAAAACAAATTTAACGAAAGTATATATCAACTCAACAAGTGACATTATTGGATCACGTACCTTTATACATACAAATGTCTCTGTACAATATCAAAAACATCCATCCATCCATTATGACAACGGCTTATCCTATGCAGGGTCACGGGGGGCTGGAGCCTATCCCAGCTGACTTTGGGCGAGAGGCGGGGTACACACTGGACAGATCGCCAATCCATCGCAGGGCTAACACATAGACACACAACCACTCACACCTATGGACAATTTAGAGTCACCAATTAACCTGCATGTTTTTGGACTGTGGGAGGAAACCTGGGTACCCGGAGGAAACCCATGCCAACACGGGGAGAACATGCAAACTCCACACAGAAAGGCCCTTAGGTGGGAATCGAACCCAGGACCTTCTTACTGTGAGGCAACTGCACTAACCAATGCGCCACCATGCTGTCCACAATATCAAAAACAAGGTTAGATAATAAAATTTGTAAATTTAAACTTCCCTGAAAGGCCGTTTTGATGGTATCACTGAAAAAGATTTAATCCTTATCCAACAAGGCGGTCAAAAAAACTCTTAGGCAGATATTTGCCTCATAATATAGAATACAGACTGTATTATACAGTATGTTATCAATGCACAAATATGGCTAGATTGTGACATTAAACTGTACAAATTGTGCAATGGTTTGGTCTGAAAATATTGTACATGTGTTTATTTTAATCCTTACAAGTCACCTTGTTTATGAACCCCAGCTAGTGTCATAGTGGGTCCATTCCGGTGGTGGAGCAAGATAGACTCTTGTTCCTCTTGATAGAAAACTGACCACACCTCTGTAACCAGTCCGTGGAACACCGGACTTCAAATCCTCCATAATTCCAAAGTTCTTGGCCAGAATTTGAAAACTATCCTTAGTAATGTACTGCAGACGCAAGGGTCCTGTCAGCTGACCCCGTTTAAACTCTTCAAATTTTACTAAAGGTGCACTGTAGACCTCCTTTACAAACATATTTGTATATTCCTCATTCCCCAAGTAAGAAAGATTCATTTTAGAAAAATGCACAAATTCAGAATTAAGTATGATATAACGTAGGTACCTGTCATAAAATTGTCCCAGGCTGACACCCTTTCTTCCGAAAGTTAGAGTTCTGGATATTTCCGGACGGATACAAGCTCTGTCTCGACGCTGTTCTGACTGACGCATCCAGTCGTCCCAAAATGCAGCAGGCCACTTGGGCTCTAGCTCAACCCAGAGATCCCTGAGCAGCATCCACCCCAAACCAGGGAAGAAGTCAGTCCTGTAAAGGAGGTTGGTTTTCCCAGGGTCAACATAGCCATCACGGCCATTGTCATTCCAGGCAGAGACACACCACAGAGTTGGGTCAGACTTTAGAAGTGGATGCAATGCTTCAAAATACTCAAAGAAGTCTGGTGCCACCTAAAGTAGAAAGAAAATGTGTTATTTTATTGAGTCAGGTAGGTTGTATCATTGGCTTAGAGTAAACTAATTCAATGTATTTTCAATGATTCCTATGCATTTAACTTTATTATATCATTTTACAAAACATTGTTAATACAACGTATTAAAACTACCTCCAAGTCATCCTCCACAATAACAACAGAAGAATGGGAAAGTTTATTGAAAATTTGGTTGAGGGCCCAGCGGTAGTGTCTAGAGATTTTGTAGTAGCCTTGATATTTCTTGTGTTCTGGCTTTACAGATATGTCTGACAAATCTGTCTGTTTTAGGTGGGTTATCTGACCACCATAAGAGGCTATCACCTCTGACGTCTCAGCATGTCCACAGTCCTGGCTAACAATAATTGGATGGAGCTCGGCTGAGGGCCGGTATTCCAACAGCTTGTCCAAGCAACGTTTCACAGTGGCTCTGTTACACGCAATAATTAAGATAGGGATGACAACTTGAGGTGAGCCATCGATCTGATTAGCATTGGATTTCTTCCAAAGTGACCAATGACTCTGTATCTCTACGAGAATCTTTTTCTGCACTTGAAGCTCAGCTTCAAATCTATCAGTCATGCGTATCACATCTGCTGCAACATCAGCCCCAGCCGACCCAACAGTAGGCTTTTGAGCGAGCTCCCTCTCTTCCCGGCCTGGTTCACTCATCTGGCCAGCATGGGGTCCTCCTGTCAGAATAAGAACCAATATGGCATTCCAGGCAACGAATAAAAATACACCACAGAGGATGAGGGAGCCTCTTTTACGGAGCATGGTGTAAAAGGTCAGGATAAGGGAACGTTAGGAGGACAAAACTGGCTACCCCCCAAAAAGCTACCGAAACCCACTCAAAAACAATACAGAAGTGGTGGTTGCAATTTTACTTTTCCATAAAATTCAATTTTACAGACAAATAGGCAAAATTGTTCCTAATTCGTAAAACGTGTCCACGGGGTCAAAACAGAGTAATCTTCAAGCCAAGGTGAAATCGGACAGGCCAGTATACATATGGGTTACGTCAGGCATGAGCTGTAGTATTGTGCATCCTCAATTCTTGTCATCCAAATTGTTCTGAAATGGGGGAAATTATAAAGGATTCAATTTACTAAAAAGTTGACCAAACAAACCATATTTTGTTTATAATTTTTATACGCTAATCCATCACCCATTCATTGAAAGAAGTAACTTTATAACGAACGACATGTAGGCAACTCATGCCAGACAACTATACAAAACGTTTATTATAAACTCTATTTACATAGACTAGCATATTCCAAAAACAAGGTAACAAGTTGCTGGCAGTGAATTATTAATAAGGTGTTCCTCACCTGTCATTTGTAGCTAGTTTGCAAAATGTGTAGAACACTAATTTCAGCATAACTCCTGTTAACGGAAATAAGCTAGTAAATATAAATTTCGTCTACGCAGCCCCAGAAATCAGCTGGCACAACCAGCAATGTTAAAAAAAATAATACTAACAAGTGTAAATGTAATAATTGTATTTAGTTAAAATGAAATGGTTCAATTGGCACCTAACTTCGAATACGCGCAAGGTAAGGACAGTAGCTAGCCAACTAACTCGCCTATTTTAGCAGCGATATTATTTAACGATTGTCGCCATACTTGACTTTCGTCTTTGTTTTTTTCCCCCATCCGTAACTACTGACTGGGTAAATAGCCATTTCAGTTCAAATTGAACACTTAACATGTAACACTTGCCTTGGCTTGTTTTAAAAAAAGATATATTTTTAATATAAACTAGTTAGTGAGCGTCATTGTGCTCTACGATAAGCAGATAGCTTCTACTTTTGTTAAGGGTATCGGATGTTTTAAAATATCCTTGCAGGAAGTCCTGACTGTTGAATGTATGTCTGTATGAACTAGTTACTGTACTTCAAATATTTTCAGGTACCCTCTCTCGACATCAAAATCTAAGAGAGTAACTCACTAGTCCTAATCCCTGCGATACATTTACTTACAGATGACTATCACTTCAAAGTTCAATTTATAGGCTTTATTTAGTTTTATCCGATTCTACGATCGGGGTCTTATTTTATTTTATTTTTGATCTCTGTCAACATCACAAGCAGATAGCTCTTTATTAAAACTAGGGTAAAATGTAGGCCTACTACTCGGTAACAACTGGGTGGTAGCGTTCTCTTCTGAGTTGTTTAACCAATTTTTTGGGTTGTTTTCTGCGTGAAATGTCAACTGGCACATTAAGCAGATTACCATAATATAGGCCAATGACAACCTACTTTAAAGCAACTGCAGGCACCTTTTTATATTAAGGATTATTTATACATGTTTTCTGATGCCACGTTTACATTTCTTCATTGAAGGATCAAATCTAATTTAGGTTCAGACAAGTCCTCCTAGAAGTCTCAATATTTAACACAAATTTCGCCACCAGATATACCTCAAGC
>JAVQJS010119566.1:0-10588 GCA_036024795.1 Galaxias rostratus | reverse complement strand
CCCCCCCCCCCCCGTCTCCCCCCTCCCTGCTCTCCCTCCCTTCATGTCAGGCCGTGCCTGGTCAAGAAGACACGAAACGTCCCTGAGATTAACGTTGCCGTGGCAGCGTCGGCTCACGGTGGCCTGAGTAGGGGGTGTTAATGAGCGCCACCGCCTGTAGATTAACTAACGCCAGCGCCATAAAGGAAATGACACTTCCTCTCCGTCCATGCTGACGCTGGCCAGAGCCAGAGGGAGGCTTTTTATCAGGCGGCAGGCTTTTAACCTTGAGCCGCCAAATGAGCTCGCCGACGCGTGTTCGACACTATTTCTCACACCCAGGTGAGAAGGTGGCTTACTCTTTCAATTTTGCACTCCCTGTCTCTCTCTCCTCTCCCTTTCTCTCTGTTTCTCTCTCTCTCTCTCTCTCTCTCTCGCTCTCTCTCTTTCTATGTCTCTCTCGCTCTCTCTCACTGGTCCCTGTTCAGTGTCTTTAGCACCTCGCACCACTAAACGTGCTTTGTTGCCTATTCATTTCTCTCCCTCTCTCCTTTTTTCATGCACACTATAAAATCTTTTCCCCCGTCCCTAGCCTGGCAATACCTTTCTCTAACACTATCTTTTTGTCTCAGGCACAAATCTATTGGCTCGCTCCATAATGGCTCACTCCCTCGCCCCCCCCAACCCCCCCACCCCCTCCTCACTATCTCCTTTCTCTCGCCTCTGTCCTGCTCCCACAATATTTGTATGCTGCTCCTCTTGGCAACACCTCATTAATTCATACTCTCCTCCAACCCTCCTTCACCCCCCCCCCCCCTATTCAGCCCCCACACAATCCATGCAGAGGCGAGGCTTTAGACAGTGCTGACTTGCACTGAGCATATAAAGGAGCTTTAGTTCAGTGAAAGTCACGGCCAGAGTTTCCGTCAGTACCGGCTTACCCTGGCACTGCGTTTCGTCCACAGTCGGCTCGAAGCCCGCCATGCAGGTGCAGGAGCCCACGGGAACCATCCACTCGCCGTCCCCGTTGCAGTAGAGCTTGAGAGGGACGGACACCTCCATGGCGTTGGGCACGCAGGCCCCCGGGGCGATGACCAGGGAGGTGGCCTCGGCGCCGGTGGCCGTCTCGGGGAACACGGCGTAGTTGGCGATGGTGGTGGAGCACTTCTTGAAGAAGACCCGCACGGAGATGAGGGACATGCAGGCGCCCAGGTCCTGGAAGGCCAGGTAGAAGCCCGTCTTGGAGAGCGGGCCGAAGCTGCGCAGCTTGGTGTTGATGCGGCCCGCCTCCAGCAGCGAGAAGCTCTCGTCGGGCGCGATGGTGTCCACCTTGACGTAGGGGTTCTCCCTCCACAGCGGGCTGCTGTCCGTGGCCGTGTCGCCCTCCGCCTCGTGGTAGAACAGGTTGAAGGTCTCCTTGCAGGAGCCGGGGATGTTGGGGATACTGGCGCAGTCGCGCACGGAGAACTTGATCTCCACGTAGACCCGCAGGACCCCCTTGCGCGGGATCCAGTCCGTCCGCAGCCAGTTGTTCTGGTTGGGATCGCGCACGTTGCACACCTGGTAGGTCCGGATGGGGCTCATGGAGTCATCGTAGCCGCTCACCTCCTCCCACTGCAGGCGTAGGATCAAAGAGCAGGGTGAGAGAGAAAATACACCGGCTCCGTATGGCAAAGAGCAGTAATGAGGCAGGATTTACGTTTTTAAAATCATCTCATTTGTTCTATTGTGTCACGGAGGACCAAAACATCTAAGACCGTGTGAGTCGGTGCCTCAGCCGTTGATGTTCAATCAGCTATTGCTATTCAGGGGGATAAAGTTATGACCATCGACTAATCATAAAACACACATAATTGAGCCCCATGATCCAAAGCCCTCCCTGTTTATTAGGTTTGTGTTTGGTTAAACAAAGGGGAAGCATTGGAAAGGCAGCAAGCCGATCACGTGGGCAGTCAGGTTGCACAGGGAAAGAAACTAGACATCTAAACAGCCCTTTATATTTATAATATAACATTTCCAACAACCTGCATTTTAGATGAAAACATTTCCGCATATATCCACAGCGATCGTCCATAATGCAAACAGCCCGTTATTTATTCAAGCCAATTTAAATGCAATGGCACGTTCTGATTGCATCAAGGTGCTTCTCTGAGGCCAGATGCTTCATCCAAAATCATCACCAACTTGTTGTCAGTGTGAGACACGCTGCGTTTAGCATTTAGAATGTGTAAAGTAGGCTTTCATGGTTACATTTGTGCAAATGAAGATTTGCATTATTTTCGGGAATACTACCGTATTTATGTTTCCTATTATGCTCAAAGGTGATAATGTATGTTTGTCCGTGTAAGGCATGCTCAATAGATTAACACATTCATATTGACGACCAAATCCCCACATACTCATAATAATAATAATATGATAATTATTAGAATTAGTATTATTGTTATTATTATTGTTAGTATTATTATTGTTCTTATTTTTAGTTATTATATAAAATATTATTATAAAGAGTTCTCACTGTTCATTTTTGAGATTTAAAGAATATGACCTTCGGGAAAATCTGTGCATTTTATTCCAACCAAACTCCCAGTCAGACAGAACTATTAATTTAAAAAATAAAATAGGGATTTGGAAACTGATCTTTTCAACAGAAAAAAAGAAGACATAACTCAACACACTCCTGCAAGCTTCAGTACAATTTATTCCCCAACGATGAGTCCAGGAGTGGGAACTATAAACCATAAATCAACTTTTACACGGAACTTTCGACACAACAAACAATATGATAAACGCAAGCCTGCAACAAACGGACTTGTCAGGCATCAGGAGCAAGGCTGCGGTACCGTGGCTTTGCCCTCATGACGTACGACATCTTGGGTGCTAAGACATTCAGAGCCAGGCCAGGAGAGAAGGAGGAACTGAGCTGGACTGCCCGAGATAGTTTCCATGGCAACCCATGGTTTCCACTGACTGATTTTGCGCTCGCATAGCAAAGACAAATTACACCCAGCCAGCAGTGGGGGAGGTCTCACTGCCTGTTAGCCCCGGGGTCAAATTCACGTTGTTTTATTTTCTCACCGTTCCTGAGGGGGGCATAAACTGAAACCGAAGTTCTGACGAATGTGCTCACGGGCTAGCATTATCAAAGACACATGCTTTTGATTATGCAGTTTGTACGCTTGGTGGAAAAAGAAGTTGTGAAATATTGAATCATTACGGTCTGAGCTTCGGGTTGGTCTATTTTTTTTTCTAATTACACAAGGGGTTCATAAAAAGGTATACAGTATGTTTCTTATTGGATTTTAGAAACTAAGGAAAAAAACACAAACTGCGTAAACAAAGGTATAAAACAGCGGGTGGCGTTACTTTTAAGTCTGCGGAAGCACTATTAACAAGCAAATGGAACAAATGCTGTTGTAAAGCAGTTTCACAAACGTAGCACTTGAGCTACACAAACACACACCCAAGCGTACGCAAACAAAACCTTACCCCGCTCTCGGGATACGTCGTCCATGCCAGCTCCGTTGTTGCCCACTTACTGTCCATTAGGGTTTCTGCAAATCAACAACAGACGATTGGTTGGAGTCTAACAGTGTTTTAAAACATTTCTCTACAACAATGGGACCATAAAAACAACTCACTAGGTAATAGAAAATACCAGGAAAAGATACGTACTCATGACTATGTTAAATGTATACCCACAACGTGTAGAATAACAAAACACACATACACATCAACACAAACACCAAAGAACAAGAGGCACATAGACGATGAATACACTGACAATGTGTCATGACAGGCTTGCAATCCACTGTAATTAAAGCCCCTTCTTAAAAAAAGAGCAAAGACACTATTGAAAGGAGTCTTTGGTAAATGTCAAAAGCAATTTACCCACATTCAACTGTGATTGGATTTTTCAACACATTTGATACAGTCAGGGAAAATGTGCCATTATTTAAAGTCAAGCGAGTGAAGAAAAAACCTTGATGGAATTTCACATCGGTACGCTACAATAAAGTGTGTGGTAAGCTAATTATGTTAAATAGTACAGCTTTAAAGGCGCTAGTTCCTTCTGGCTTCAAGCGATAGCATGGGTGTGATCCTATTCAACGGTAAGAACCTCACAGCAAGGTGAGAAAGGTTTCAGCAAATAGAGGACAGAGAGAGAGAACATAGGGACCACTGTCAATTGTTCTTTGGTTGTCAATCAGCTGTTATCTGTAATGGCTGGGAAAGCTTTTTAAAGTAAGGGTAAATATAATTTTGAATCTTGAATATATCGCATTCCTCCATTGTTTAATGGTAGCTTTACTGAATAACATAAAATGACACAATTGAAAATGCAAATATATTTGGAGCTTGAAACAGAAAAGAGTTGTGCCCTTTGTTCACAGCTTGTTGTGAAAACTGAGTTCCCTGAAGTGAAGGTGTCAACAAAAAACAACATGTTGTGTTTCCTTATCAAAACAACAGACGGTTCGCACATTGAAATAAAAAAAAAACAAGGATATTATTTGAAAGTTTTCCAAAACAAAGTATTAGCATGATTTAACTGAAACGTAAGCACTCTTGTATGAAGGACTGTTTGAATAGAGCTCTGATTTAGATAAAGCACTGTGCCTCAATTTGGCCTCAAGGCAACATGAAAGCCTGCCTACTAAGACCCAATGCTGCCCGCTCCACGCCGACTTCAGGAGGCTTTGGCAGGGAAGAGGTGTAGATATGAACACAACGTGAGCCAGCAAAGCACCTACGAGTAGGAGAGCAGAGCAACATAGCCACAGGTTTGACAAATAAATCATATTGCAGCACGAGAGATAAATAACAAAACACAGACTTTATGCAAGGATGCAAGCCAGTCTTATTAAAGGTATTTTGGAAACTTTGACAGGATTATGCCTTATCACTATAATTTGAATTCAATTTGTCATTCTAAAACTATCTAACCCAAATCAAGATTATAATGAATAGCTCACTTTATGAATTGGCTGTACTATCTTAGCATTTCCTATATTTCAACAAAGGTTTCTTCATGTTTCTAAATGGGTGGAGCATTTTGATCCCTTTTGGCATAGCAGACTTGCAGTGCAGATGTGATTTATCCAGCTTAAGAGTTATAGGTCCTTGAGCAATCGATTTAAATGTGACCATAACCTATGGACAGAAAATTCCATGTCAGAGTATTGTAACTCATTGAGGCTTTGTTTCCATTTATTTTTTAATTTTTTTTGCAGCGTTCCCTTCTTTGAGATTTACGACAACCATTTGGATTCACTTGCTACTGATACTGAAACCATGCAATCCCCCCCCCCCCCCCACCTCCTCCTTCTCCTCCTCCCTACTCACCAGGCGATCTCCCACCTCATCCACCCCCTCTTTCCTACTCCGGGGCTAAGACCAGGAAATCTCCCTCCTCCTCTTCCTCCTCGTCCTTACCCTCCTCCTCCTCCCTATTCCGGGGTTAAGACCAGGCGGTCTCCCTCCTCCTCTTCCCTCCTCCTCTCGTAGAGCAGCAGGTATGTGGTACTCTACTCCGGGACTACAACCAAACTTTATCCCAACAGGAGTTTGTTGTCTTCAGACTGTCGCCACGCCACCCATGGCATTTACTGTTGTTGATCAGTGGAGCGTAGAAATGCCTGGACACAGTGGCGCACTGTGCTTAGGAACCCATGCTCATTCACTTTGTGAGCATCGGTGTGGATGCCATGAGAAAGCAAGGCCTCCATCTTTGAGTTGATTCGACCCGAACACCCAACAAGCAGATGTCTGAAATATTAAGGTGGAACATTACTCCTCCTGATTGGTGCATGATCAAATGCCATGTCGCACAAAAAACGATGCTTTGGGCCGTATGCTCCTGCCAGGCTTCTTCAAGCAACCAATGGTGAGCTGAGACAGAAATTCAGCCCTGAAGTTACACGTTTGGACCTGCTGGATCTGGTTAAGATATTTTAGAACATAAATAGATACAGATCAGATCTATGGTGAGACATCTAATATTTTGACCTGCAGTTTGTCCCTTCAATACAAAGCATATCATGTAAGAAATTTTGTTTTACATCTCTACTTTTCTGCTAAGTTCTGCTATTAGACAGGTTTGACCCAGTGGAGGCTTCTCAGAGGTGGAAATACCATCCCAATTGTTTTATAGAATACATCATAATAATAATAATTGTGTTCAGGTCATCTACAATAATATTCAAAAAGTATGAATTATAAGGTCTATATATTGTGTCAGTTGTGTTTTATTGGAGAAATATGCAAACATATTCAGTTATATGAAAATAGATAGATTTAGAAATACACACACGCACGCACACACGCACACACACACACACACACACACACACACACACACACACACACACACACACACGCAGACAACCTGTTTTAAACCCATTTTAGATGACTGGAGGCACTTCGTAATTTCTTTCCTATCTCCAATAGACATCCATACAAAATGAGATGAACATACAGCGCCTCCAGTTAAAAACCTCTTTACTAAACCAATGGATAAATTGTTTGATATGAAATAGCATATTGGTTTTTTGAATAAACCCCCTCTTTTTTTGGTATTTGTTTTACATCTCCTTTTCTTTTTTCTTGGTTCCCATTGAGCAAACATCATTGCACCATTTGACCTGCCTCTAACGGGGCATATAAAGTGGACAATCATTCATTTTTGTGTGCTTCCTTAATGTATGTGAAGCACAAGAAAGATTATTTGAAAAAAAGAAGAAAAATATTAATAATTTAGGGCGCAACTTTCTACCCTGTCAACTCGCGTGCCGTTTTCAGTGGTGAACGCGAGTTTACACCCATTGCTCATTACCATTCAAATGCGGAGCTATGCTATTGGCTAGGGATAGAAACACTCGTGTTGTCATGGCTGCGTCACACATGGCTGCGATTCAGAACAACCCGTAACATCGAGTTGATGTGTTGTCAGAGGTGAACTAGAGAAAGTACCCCAAAGGCACATTTTCATCTTTTTAATGTTGTTAGTATTTGGCAGAATCCCTCTGAGTGATAAAACAAGTAATATTCCAAATAGTAAGCACCCACCTAATGACAAGCACACACAGTGGGCCAATAAACAGACAGACAGGACTGGTAAAAAAAATGGCCACCAGCCCACCAATGCTGCAACCCTCAGGGACTTATCCCGGAATGGCCAATGGCCAGTACATCACTGCAAGCAACTACTAATGACTACAGAAGTACAGAAAACAAGTTTACTCATTCAGGCTTTTGAGCGAAAGTGTTTGTTTCTCTCAGCGGATTCACAGACAAAATCTTTCTCCTCGCCTACAAAGCTTTACATAACTTGGCCCCTCCCTACCTCAACGAACTCTTCCAACACTACCATCTTAGATGCACTTTATTGTCCTCTTCAAATGGTTATTCCCACAACAGAACTTAAACAATTTGGGGTGTAAATTCTCTAGGGCAGCTCCTAAACCAGAGAGTTCTCAACCCTACTCGAATTTGCAATCCCAATTCTCTATCAATCTTTAACACCTTAGAGTATTTCCTGCCTATCCTACCCTAATAAACTCTATTTAGGATACGGATCTATTCTACTACTGCAATTCTGCCCTTTTGTTGGAGTTAGAGTCTGTCCGTAGTCCATGTATCTGGTGAATTGTATAATTTTGCCGTGTAATCTATGTAGAGGCTGCGAAGAGTCCTTGGGTGTCAGAGAAGCGCCACATGAATCAAATGAGTTATTACCATTACAGAGTTCCCATTCATAAGCGAAGGCTAATGAGGCACTCTGTTTGGATGCTTGATGAGCAGCGTTAAACACGTCAAACTGACCTTATCCCATCTTTCCTCGAGGCCCTGTGCATCTGCTCTCGTGCTTCAACTAGGAATTATTTACACGTTTATGTTGTGAGATAGCTAAGAAAAAGCAGAGGACACTCTCTAGTTTTTTTACACTGTATTTAATGGAGACCTAGCTTTGGTCTCCATGATAGGTTAGATATTAAAGCAGCGCCTCCCTTTGTCAAACCCCATATGCTATGTCCACTTTACGAGACATTCACAAGTGGTTATACTGTAGAATAATAAAGGTCAGGTCACAAAACGAGGTCACCACACTCAGTGAAAACGTGCAACGGGCCTTTTCCCTTTTCCCGTTTACACGCTCGTGTTGTAACGACAGGAGACATGATCAATCACATGGATAAATCATCCAATCAGAGACCAAAGCAAACATTTGACAATGTAAAACCCGTCCCAAAACAAACGCAAGATGGTACCCATCTGCCCAAGGTTAGCCAGTCAGCAAAAATATTCCTCACACGACAAAGAAAGCGACGATGGCCACTTTCCAATGCTTTCGCTCATCTCCTGCGTCTGTACCGCCACGTCGTCCTCATAGCGTGACTGAACCGCCAGAGGCGAGTCCCTGGAGTGGCCGGCCAGTCCACCGGGAGGATGGGAGGAGGGGTAACTGTCTGATGATCAGCCCATGAGCACCCACTGGGACCTGGAGTGCTGCCGCTACGGCTGCCGCTGTATTGATTTACTCGCTGACAACAGAATTGATGAGGGATCCAGTTGGCGGGTATCCAGGAGAAAGCAGATTGTACGAGAAAGAGGCGAAAGGCTCAGGAACGGATATGTGGCTACAGTCCAACGGACTGGCTGGTGAGTGGTAAATAGAGTTGCTGCAGGGCCTTGGGGTGGACTCCTGCGCTATAGCCCAGCGCTCCCCCAGGCAAACATTCACTGGGACACCTTGGGAAGGGGCCTTGGCCTAACACCTGTCACCAAGCACCCTTTACATGTGACTAGCAGCATTAGGAGGCTAGCTATTGATCTGCTTTTGTTACAAGTGTGTGTTGAGTGTATGCTGCGGTTCTCAAGGGGGTTGCTGTTGTTATTTGCATTTCAAACACAGGTGCATCTATGTTAAGCCAGGTAATGTCTGTCGGACTCAAAGTAACGCATCAATTATGAGGGATACGCTGTTTTTTAAAGGGCCCGTAATGTAGATATTCATACATTTTTGTGTGCTTTCTTGGTGTCTATGAAGCACATCATTTTTGGTTTTACCAAAATAAATTATTTTAAATTGTTATTCTAATGTGCCTCTTTCTTTCCTTCCAAGTCACATGCTGTTTTCAGTAGTGAACGCAAGTTTATGCCCATTGCTTATTAACATTCATCTGCGCAATAATGTTATTCGCTAGGGAAAGTAACATTCCGCTGTTGGCATGGCTGCGGCCGGAGTAGTGATTGGCCAATTAAATTGACCTGAATTTTCTATGTCACAAATCTGTGAATTTCAGAACAGCTTGTAAAATGGGGGTAGATGTGTTGTCTGAGGTAAAATAGAGAAAATGCTCAGGGCAAATATAGTTTTAACCTTTTCATGTTGTTAGTACATTCCTTGCAATGCTACGCAAAGAATTAGTCCTAATCGTAGAGGCCCTTTAAAATGGCCATCTCTAATATGACCAAATAGAGACAGCTTTAATTACAATGAACTCAACCAAATTACACCAATCAATGGTTTCACAGTCTAACATCATTAAATTAATCTTTTTCTGTGACATTAAAAATGCTGGGTTGTCAGAACAACCCCAATGCTAAGCTAGACCCGATGGGTCAGTTATTTGGGTCGTTCAAATCCCTTTTTTATTGGGTCGCTTTCTACAACACTGGGTGCTGGGCTACAATAGCCCAAATGGCTGGGTTAATCAAGCCAATTGGACATCATGTTTCAAGGCAGAGAAGATGGCTATGCACTTTCAATTTAGACATACTACCACAATTAATGTCAAGGGTTATGTTGCTATCAAGGTAAGCAGTTGTTTGAGTTTAAGTGTTTTGTAATTTTATATCATTCACCAAAATTGTCTCTGTACCCCTATACATTGTCTCTATTGTAGCTGAATAGGTTTAGCATGACACCAAGTAAAAGAAAAGGAAATTTGTTGCATGCAAATAGGTTTAGTATTTATAGAAAATGGAGCTTCAGCTAAAGTTCAGGCAGATAACACGAAGTCAATGCGCTGCTGACTTAAGTGTCACACGCTGCGTGTGACACACAAATCATTGACACACCTGTTTACAATCAAATAGCATGGCAATGAGGGAGGGGCCAGGGGGGGGCGTTTATATGATCTGGTGTCGACATTAGATTTGGCACTTGTTGATTGAGGTGACAGGAAAAGCTCTCACCTTCATCCCAAATGTCACATTGGGTCTGCAAATATGTTCTGCTAATGTGTCTCCAAGGGGAAGGATGTGTGAGTGCTCCCAGCTTTGGAATGGTATCCCCGATATGTACTGCAGAGAGCTCCAATACGTAGCAGACTCAGCCATGCCAAAACTGATGCGTATAAACATTCAATAAATTATTTAAGGCCAACAAGTTTGCCTGACAAGACAGCCGATAATGGTGATTCAACATGTTACATACATTTTGGTTTGATATTAATATATTCATGTAGTGATATGTGGCTCTTTATTATTTTACAGTAATTTAGTCAATGCAGTTTACGAAAGTAAATCCAGTATCCTATTTGAAGTTTGTTTTAAAATAATTGGTTTATGAATATTACAACCACAAACACACACACACACACAC
>JAVQJS010119563.1:0-12856 GCA_036024795.1 Galaxias rostratus | reverse complement strand
CCAGGACCTTCTCACTGTGAGGCAACAGTGCTAACCACTGTGCCACCGTACTGCAGACAATGTTTAAAAACTTTCTCTTAATACTTTAAATAATATTATCCAGCTAGCAAGTTTATGTAATTCGAATGTCCCAGTCAGTTAATTATTTAACAAATTATAATTATTCACATTTGAAGACCTCTTAGTGACATTTTAATTCAATAGATATATTTACTGATTTGAGTTAGAATATATCATATTTTCCATTGTAAGCGCATAACTGGGGTTTTATTTATTTATTCTGAATACCACCTGCCAGTTGCTTTCTGTCACAAAATTGTTGAAAGATAAAACTTACTCTTTACTTTGTTAATGAAAATAGAAGTACGAGCGTAAAATAAAAAAATGAGTTTGCGGTCCAAATCAGAAATTCATGTGTGAATCTGGGAAAAATTATAGAGACAGACTACGTGTTCAGATAACTGCAACTAACAATAAAACATTTTTGTCTCAAACTAATACAAATTGCAATTGTCTATACCAAGTGAAGCAGTCAGGTGTAAGGACATTGGAAATTATTCTGAAGTTATGTTGGATATGTATCTGGACAGGGAGTAGTGAATTCAGCCAACATTGATCTCAGCAGAAGATTGAAACCTCTAGTGATGGAGCTTATTATACAATATTCAACACTTAAACTAAAGTCAGAAGTCCAAGGTCATTTTAGAAAGGAATCACAATGGAGTACGACCAGGATGACACCGCTAACAAAAATTAGGAGCTCTCCCACTGTTTAAACTCACTAGTGTATTTGACAGTATAAGTAGGCGTGGTTGTGAAAGGAACAGAAGACTTTTGGAAATGACAGAATGCACAAAACACTAGGCTTGTTTTCTCAAGAACTATAGGAGATGGATTGAGAAATCCCATAAGAGGTGGGGGAGGGCGATTGGGTATCAGTCAAGAGGAACAACGTGAGTGCAGGGGGGAAAGTTGGAGGACTGCCCTGCCTGTTAGAAATCTTGGAATATTGAATGTGCTAGCCGTGGAAGGCTTGAAGTGGTTGAAAACCAAAATAGCCTAAACAAAACAATAGACAGTGTCAATAGACAAACAATCTCTGGATCAGGTGGCGTTTTTATTTTCCTATTTGTATTGGTATTTTTCCTGACGAGTGTTTTTTTATCAGCAACAATTTAAAAAAAAATAAAAAAATAAAAAATAACTGTCAGGCCGTGTTTTAACCCAAACTGTTTTAATCCGCTGAATATTTGTGGAACTTCATGCCTCCCTTTGTGTTTGCATAAACCAAATGCTATTAAAAATGTAAACTTAATTGTTTTTAATCTTATCTTGTCCATGTTCTTGTCAAACTCAAGCAGCAAACAAGGGGCTGAAGAAGAACTAATGGCCTTCATGTGAGAACAAGTTCTAGCATCAAGTACAAGACCTCACTTTTGACTTTAAGGAAGTGGAAAGCGAAGCCCGGGCAATGGAGCTGAAAGACTGGGGAGGTGAACGTGAGGTTTTAGTCATTCCGGTGGTAACTGTCTCCCCTCTACTGCACCCCATGGGTTTGGGAATGCTGAAAAGGGAGTTTAAAGCATGAATTCAACAGGAAATGCAAGTACAGATGCGACCCATAGACAAGTCCCTATGCCAGAAGTTTCACGATTAGTAATATTGTCAGCCAAAGACCTGTGCACCACTACCCCCTCACGTACTGCACCCAACCACAGCGGCAACAGCCAGTAACCATTGTCCTTCATAGTGGAATTCTTCTAACGGCACGAGGGCCTGAGTCACCCCCGAAAGAGGACATATGCGTCCTGGTAGGACTGGATAAAGACTAGTAATGGCAGCTAGCTTGTGGCGTAGGGAGGACGACTACCTCTACGCCTGCGTAATGCCAACCTCCATGCAGTGACTGTTCCCTAGTTCTGTCCACTGGGTGAGGTGCATCGGGTTGATCCCATAGGCTGTGCGGGGGCAGAGAAACTTATTTGTTCCGCTGTTGGATACAGGGGAGTTGGAGATACATAGTATAACAACGATCTAGCAGGAGACTCATAACGCACTACCCTCTTGATGATCGGAGGACAACGGACTGACCCTTCTGGAAGAGGAGCACCTGGACGCAAGTTTATCTATATGGAGACATATGTTTGCTCGAAAGGATGCCATATTTGGTCAAATCCCCACTGGCATGGCACCCTTGTCAAAAGAGCAGTGGAGACCTTTACCTCCCCTTGTTGCATCACATGCTTCACACCCTGTTGAAAGTGATGATGGAGCAGGGGGTGGTTCGACAAAGTCCCCTAGGCTTCCCCAGTGGTTCTGATCCAAAAGAAATATGGAACATGAAGATTCTACGTGGACTACCGTAAACTCAACACTCTCACATAAAGATGCATATCCACATCCATCCATAACAAAAAATTAAGAATCTTTAATTAAACTAACGGAAACTACCTGGTTTTTCACGTTACATTCGGCCAATGGCTACTGGCAAGTAGAGGTCGATATCCAGGACTGGTAAAAGACTGCCTTCACAACACCTTTTGGCATCTACAAATTCGATCACGTCCTTTAGACTGTGCAACATTTCAACACCAGATGCAACGTCGTCTCGGTGAGCAAGCAAACGATTCCTTATTGATATATCTAGATGATGTAATTGTGTATTCTATTGACTTCTTCACCTCTAACAGGTTTCCCAGAAGCTGTGAGAGCATGGTTTTAAACTGCTGCCAAAGAAATGCTTGCTGTTCCAAAAGGAGGTGAAATACCTTCAAAGCTGGCGATGCGACTTGACCTGATAAACTCAGTGTGGCAAGGACTTGGCCACTCCAGTCTACAGTTTGCCAGGCACAATCTTTTTTTGGGCCTCACTGGTTATTACTGGCGTTACATTTCAGGATTCTCAAAACTGGCAGCCCATATTAATGGCTTATTGACTGGCAGCGGACTAGACTTTTAATTATATATGATTACACTCATAGATGTCTAGTCGAAATGATAACACAATACTACCCAATATTATTGGATCAATCGACTGCACTCATTTATACATCAAAGAAACACCTCCAAATTGGTTTCACTACCTCATAGAAAACTATAAAATTCATTCAAACAACCAGTAAAATGTGAGGCGCAGAATCACATCTTGAACGAGGTGGCTGGTGCACAGTTCTGAGACATTGTTTGAGTCAAGGTTTCAAGGTTTTTGATTGTCATATGCATAACGTTTACAGAGGCAAAAGTATGCAATTAAATTCTTGTGTCTTTTTGACACCTAACGCTAATGCAGACATTTTAATAGAACAATAATTACAAAAAAGGTAAATAAAATCTAATCCAAAGTAAATCAAATCTAATACGAAATAGTCAAATCAAAGTGGCCTATTGTGCGTGGAGGGTGGGGGCTCAGGTGTGATTGTTCAAAAGTCTGATGGCTTGAGGAAAGAAACTGTCTTTGGATCTGGTGGTGTGAGTCTGGATGCTACGAAAGCGTCTGCCTGAGGGCAGCAGGAAGACCAGCTTGTGGCTGGGATGCAGAGAGTCCTTGAGGATCTTGCTGGCCTTCTTCCTGCTACGCTGCTGGTAGAGGACTTCCGTGGAGGGCAGATCTGACCTGGTGATACGTCGTGCCGCGTTTACCACCCTCTGCAACGCCTTGCGTTTGCGTACCAGGCCGTGATGCAGCGAGTCAGGATACTCTCGATGGCGCACCTGGAAAAGTTGCAAACTATCCTAGGGTCCATGTTGAACCACCTCAGCCTACGTAGAAATAATCTGTCTTGCTGTCCTGGTGATGATATCAGCATGGTGGTCCAAGGTGAGGTCCTTGCTGATGTGAACACAGAGGAACCTGAAGCTGCTGATTCTCTCCACCGCCAGTCAAGTTGCTACCAGAGATGGGTGGCTTATTGGTAAGTGTTTTAATATTATGTTATTTTCATAAGTCTCCATTAATACCTGTCTACATAAATCCGACTTTTAATGTAGGTGATCGGGACTATCAGTCACGGAGGTTTATGGCACCACTCAGACCCAGCTGGCATGTCACCAGAGACCGATTTGCACTCTTCAGTGGTCAAGCGTGCTATCAGGATACTAAAAGCCGATGGCTATGAGATAATTCCTTTTTTTAAGAACACTTGTCTTAAGTATGAACTCTGATTAAGTTTCTAACTCTAAAGAAGTGCTGTTTTCTGTCCTTCTTTTTTTGTCTGGGTTTAATGTTAATTGATTAAAGTCATCGGCTTGTTTGTTTCTGGTTTGCACATAACACTTATGTTTGTTGCCCTTGTTTGTTCAGGCCCAGAGGAAACTCACGCTAACACGGGGAGAACATGCAAATCTACACAGAAAGGCCCTCGGGTGGGGATCGAACCCAGGACCTTCTTACTGTGAGGCAACAGTGCGAACCACTGCGCCACCATGCTGCCCTCCGTTTGAATGATCAGTAACCTAAATATCAATCCTTGACCTGTACTATGAGTAGACTCAAAGTCATATTGAGGATTTCTCCGTTCTTCTTCTTTTTTTGTAGATAACGTCAAAGAAAAATTGGTTTCTGTGAAAAGTTACTTCCAAAAATGATTTCAATATCTGCTTTATGATTATTGGTTCCTATCTTCAAATTCAACAGTAGTATTTTTACCTCTTCCCTGTTCTGTGCTCAAAGCTCTGCTTTTGCCATGTGTTCGCTTGCTCTCTCTTTTTTCCCTCGCTTTGCTTCTCAGATGAGAAGAGCTACTTTATTGAAAACGTAAAACTTTTTAATTGTCCTAGGACATTTTTTTCCCGTCCTCACTGTCTTCTGCTAAAGTGAAAGCTGTATAATATCTGCTGTTTTGATACTTTTTATGGGCAGGTTGCAGTTCATTTTTCATTTTGGGCCAGTCACAGATTCTGTCTTACTGGAAATAAAGTGGCAGCTGTAGGCTGTCTGGACGGATGCTATGATCCTGCTGTTGGAGAGACCCACCTGTAGGGTGACCTAAAGGAGATTCTCATACGGATAGGTAGAAAAGTTATGGCGGAATGAATGAGCATGAATTCGTTTTTTTGGGCACTGGTCAATACACCACCATGTGGAGGATTGGCTTTATTATAAGACCCATCTATATCCAGGCATTAAGATATATTTTTTTTTATATAATTTTATCTTAGTAACTTTTCAGGTGATTTTCCCTTTTTTCCTGATCAACCTTTAGTGTAGAGAAAAACGTTTTGTTTAAACAAAAATATTAATCTGATTGACAGGGGCCCTGCCCGAGGGACTGCCATAGAACTGGAGTTGGTATAGGTTCTCCAGACAGGGCCAGGTTGCCACACATAATTCATTCTCAGTTGGACTTACCTGCTAAAATTACAGTAAAAAACGGATCTACATACAGAGCCTCGATGTGTACTTTTACTGCATTGTAGCAGTGTAGAGCGGTAATGAATGGACCCTCTAAATAATGTTTACGTCAATGTCAATGTTTATCATCGCTGTAATATTATAGGGCTTGTCTTGCTCTAGGATTATGCAGATATAACAACGGCACAAACATACTGAATCAATTAATATAGTGTGGGAAAAGTTGTGATATTTTCAATGCCCCGGAATCAGAATTCCTACCATTGTAAAGGACAAAGCTAAATGTGTTTGCAGTTTAATTACAGACAATGTTTTGTAATCTGGGATTCTTAAATGTTTTGGTGGAGAATAGGAGGGTCTTGGAGCAAAGGAAATATATACTTTTTTACATAGTCCATAGGCTTTATGGTGCATTTTAATCAATAATGAATGGTGTGAATTATTCCCTGAACCAATCTCAAGTGTCTGACAAAAACTGTGCAAATATGCTGAATTTCTATCGATCATATCACAATTTACTCGGATTGTTGTCGCTTATCAAATACCTCTATACTGTGACCGTAAAATATTTACTGTCAACTGTCTTGAAATTAACCTTTGGCCTATCTACTCCAGAAAATACTAGCTGCCATTGTTATTCTGCATGCTCAGGCACTGCTAAACACCATGACACACTGTCCTTACTTACTCAGTACTGTTTTCAGTAAGGGAAGGCTGCTTTTAAATATGATAATGCTGGTTTTATTATTTCCATATAATTTTCATATCCTTAAACTTTAGTTGTCAATAAAGAAGGAGTTGTACAACAAACGTAATCACCGATACCTCAAATATTTTTGCCCTGCTTTTCTCTGCTATGTGCTTAATTTCTCCTTCTTAATAATACACATACAGCATATTTTATGACACTGCCTCATTGAGGAAAATTTAATTTGTTCCAGATCATTTATTTGTATTGGTATATTGATTATAATCACAGGACCTAACACGTTAGTTAAACGCACTTACAGATACATGAACCCGTTCGGTTCTGCTATTGAGTACTTTCCCTTGTTTCTTTAAGCACCGACCCATTGTAACTAGATTGAGCTAGATAACTAATCACAGATTGCACTTGTAATGAACCAAATTAAGTACTTTTGTTATAGGTCTTTGTTCATTTGTAATCCATATAATGATCCGCCAGGGGCCAAAGGCATAGCATGTCATAAAACGCAGTGTTGTGTGGATGTGACATTTTTTTCTTATGTTTAAGTCCCCACCCATCAAAATGCCTGTACACAGCATTTGTGAGTTAGCATGTGTATGTAATCGTATGTGTTGGGGACCGCTATTGTCAGAATCTTGGTGGGAAAGTTGTGACCTAAACGCAGGACAGCAGAAAAAAACTAGAAACAACAGAATTTACCGTAAAATAATACAAAGAAGGCAGGAACAGCTCCAGAAGGAGACTGGTTCTTTACTTGAATACTTGGAACACATTAACAGAATACTGTGCGTACATGCCCGGGACAAAACATGCAATGATACAGAGAAATACAACACCAAAGGACAACGTACATAAGCATGCATAACACAGGTGAGACTCATAGACCAGAATTAACACACAATAATAATTGGGATAATAAGGTGGCAATTCAGAGGGCATAGCATCCCTCTGCTGAATAGCACAGTGACCACTATGCTGTGCCAACCTGAAGGAGTGGTTTGTGTTAGACTGAAGAACATCTTACAGCACAGTGCCTCCCACAACCATAGCTTACCCTTTAGTCGACCCATTGATCAGCACAGCATTTCATGTGGGAACAGTTGAATTACACTGCCTTTTCTTTTAATTCAGTCCAGAGAGCCTCTTAAACTGCATAATTTCAATTAGCCTCAGTGGTCCGACCTGAGTGTGAGGATGTTATTAAAAGGCTCTAAACAGGCTGGAGTCAATGGGCTCACTGGAGGGAACACTTCAAAATGGGAACACATTTCAGTTTTTCTCTCTCTTGGCCTTACAGCTGAGAGCACCACAAGTACAAGTTAATCATGTTCACTTCTCGGGCTGTTCAAAACATTCCTGAGTGATTGTTAGTATTGGTATTCCATCCATCCATCCATTAGCAATACCGCTTATCCTAAGCAGGGTCACGGGGGGGTTCTGGAGCCTTTCCTTGCCGACATTGGGCGAGAGGCGGGGTACACCCTGTGCAGGTCGCCAGTTCATCACAGGGGTTACACATAGGGACATACAACAACTCACACGCACTCACACCTACGGAGCCACCAATCAACCTGCATGCTTTTGGACTGCGGAGGAAATCAGAGAGTCATTTGCAAAAACATCGTGTTGTGTGAACGTGAGAATGCACACATACATCAACATAAAAAACAGGCTTTGTTGTGTCTTGAAATTTTGAATTTAAAAGGCTATGACTCAAAGCGTAGTTTGAGCCTTAACCTGCATAACACTTTTGGGGAAGTTCAGTTTTCATGCTCTCCTTGCAAACATTTTGGAGTGTTCTGCTTAGAGGATCCTAGTAGTACAACTTAGGGCTGTAATCACCCAAAATACTCTCTATGCATGACCACTGTATCCAGAACACTTAGATGGTGTCTATTTATACTGTTACTGTAATGCATCAATCTTGGTGATTGACAGGAGCTATTCTTATGCTGCTGAATCTTTTAATTCTGTCTCTCTTTCTCTGTCCCCTAGTTTGCACTGATAAGACTGCAAGGAATAATTACAGGCGAGTGCTAGCAGTTTTACATCAATGGCTCTGCCAGGCTGAATGAAAGCCAAACAGCGCTGTATTCTCTGACTGATAAAAATTCCTTCGCTCCTCACTTTTCAGGGTTTTACGACAACTCTTCCTCAGACTGCATGGACTGTATTTCTTCGGTTAAAAAAAAAAGAACGCCAAGAACATTCCAACACACAAAGCTTTGTGATAACAAAAGGCGTATTCCAGACAAAAACTAAATTTTGCTTTTCTCATTGTTGATCCTGTTCTTAAAATCACTTCCGAAGGAGTAATATAAAGGATGTTATAATGTACATGTGAGTTACAGTTACTAAACAATCGTAAAGGGCCAATATATTGTGAACACACAAGGCATCTCAGTTCATTTTACATGTGTCCCAATCTTATCTCCCCCATGTCTGTCATCTCCTCTCCCCCTGGAGCACGGAGGAGTTGGTGGACACAACCAAGGGGTCAAAACCATTCTAATCTGCTCCACCCACGTCTTTCCCCTCTCAATGAGCACATTGTTAGAGGATGGCTCTGGAACTGTCAATCGGCAGCCCATGTCTCCACGCTCTCAGCACTTCATTGCGCTTACAGAGACCTGGATCACTCGTCAAGGCACTGCTACCCCGGCATCCCTCTCTGCATTCTACTCCTTCTCCTACTCTACCCGAACCTTAGGACCTGGTGGTGGGACCGGCCTCCTCATCTCTCAGAAATGGCGGTTTTCACTCAGTCCACCACCACATTTCTCTGCCACCACATTTGAATGCCATGCTGTCACTGTTACATATCCTGTTCACATTCATATTGTGGTTCTCCATTGCCCACCTAGCTCAATGGGAATCTTTCTGAAAAAAATGGACTCTCGTTTGTCCCACCCTCCCGTGGACGACCAGTCGCTGATTCTCCTTGGTGACTTCAACATCTTCACTGACAAGTTTGCATCCTCTGGTTTTCTCTCACTTCTAATGACATTTACTCAACATCTCCTCCAACTCACAAAGCTGGCAATCTGATTAATCCCTTACTAACCAAGTCTTACTCTCTTATGTAGCGACCTTGACACTGATGGTGGACTCAAATTCACAACTCAACAGGCAGGATTGAAAGTATAAAATAAAATCTATTGAGGTAGCTCAAAAACTCAAACAAAAACTCTCACAGTGGAGGAAGTACAAATGCACAAAACAAAAACCACTCACTCAGGAGGACATAGTATTAACACAGACTGGAAACGGCATGGAAGTATAAATGCAGGACTTGACTCCTGAGGTGACTCAACAAGACGAACTAGCACAGAGCAAAGGGAGACAATGACTATTTATACATGAGGTAAGGGAACACAGGTGAGACCAATAAGAGGCGGGGTAGACAATCACCACGGGAGAATCACACCGGGAGGAGTGTGGATCTGAAACAAGAGGGACAGGTGAGTAAGAATAAAACAGGAAGTGCAAGACAAGACTAAACATGAGTGACTTAAAACGTAACATAGAAAAACACTGAACATGACTATATTAATAGAGCTGGGGGGACACAACATCTTACCGATATTGTGGTCACTCCTTTGCCCGTAACTGACCATTACTTTGTCTCTTAGTCTCTTCCCATGTCTTTTCTTTGAGAAAAAACTGTATGACATTTGCTCTTTCTTCCCAACTTCGCCCACCTTGACTCCCCACTCCAAATCTGCAAGTAGCCTTTCTTCCTTCATGCCCCTCACCCCTAACAAATCTTTGCTCCCACTGACCTCTAAAATTACTAAAATTACCCACCACCTATCCACTTGACCCCAACCCTACTAATATTTTACTATCTTTCTCTGAGGATACCCATTTCCTGACCTACCTCTTCAACACATGCCTGGTCAATGGGTATTTCCCAGCTACTTTCAAAAAGGCTAGAGTAACACAACTTTTCGAAAAACCCTCTCTTGACCAATCTGATGTTAACAATAACAGGCCTGTTTATCTTGTCTCATACTTGTCCAAAACCCTTGAATAAGCAAATTAAAACCAACTTTTGTGCTATCTCAAGCAGAACAATCTCTTAGATCTCACCAGTAAGGATTCAAGGAAGGCCACTCAACAGACACAGCCCTTCTCACAGTTTTTGGGGGCGTCCACACAGCACGAGCAGACTCCCTTTCCTATGTTCTCATTCTCTTGGACCTCTCTGCTACTTTTGACCCTGTGAACCACCAGACTTTCCTCTTTACCCTCGAAGACCTGGAATTCTTGGGGTCTGTGCTCTCTATGCTTGCATCCTACCTGACGGGATCATACAAGTTAGCCTGGAGAAGATGGGTCTCAAAACCGTGTAGCATCTCAACCGGGGTCCCTCGGGGCCTAGTCCTTGGCTCTCTCCTTTTCTCTATTTGCACAAAGTCACTGGGTTCAGTTAAAAATTTAAATTGCCTCTCCTATCTCTGCTGCACGGTTGATTCTCAACTAATACTCTAGTTCCCTCCTTCTGACGCACTGCTGGTGAAACTGACGTCGGCATGCCTGGCTAAAAAGCCACTCGTCTGGTCTTCAACCTCCCGAAGTTTACTCACACTACTCCTCTACTTCATACACTGCACTGGCACTGGTAGCAGCATGCTTCAAATTCAGGTCACTTGTCCTAGGCTAGCTGGTGTGGATCAGACCAAAACCCCCTACATAGAGTCGATGCTCAGACACTACACCTCATTCCGACCAATGTGCTCTGCCACTGGATGTCGACTTGTTGCACTCAATGAAAGGGACAGCCTGGCACCTCGTGCGTTACTTTTTTTTTGTCCTTGTCCCTCAGTAGTGGAATAACCTCCTCACTAACATTAGGTATGCAATATCTTTGTTAACCACTTTCTGATGAAACTTTAAGACTCACTTGTTTTGACTGCACTTCGGTTCTTACAAGTGACATTGCATCTACCAAGCACTTCAAATTGATATACCATGTATTTGGTTGCATGTCTGATGTCTAATAAAGCACTAGATAATTAAGTGGTTTTTACCCATTTCTTTTTGTAGGCACCTTTTTTGTTGGTTGCTTTGGATCAGAGTGGCTGATAAATTAATGTAATGTGATGAAATGTAATATAATGTACTGACCTTTGTTGCACATTCAACCAACACAATATTCTCGTTTCAAATAACACCCAGCTCTCAAGTCCCCTGTTAGTTCTCTGCTTCAAATGCATTGGGCATTGTTCCAAACCATTAAACGTATTTACCAACAGCTAAAGGAAAGTCCCTCACACTCTAATACATAATTACTTTTCTTTCAACAGCAAGTGGCGAGCGATATTGTCATTTCAGGTGTGAGTTGCTTTCCCACTTAAATACAGCTGTCGTAGGTGGATACCAGCATATTAATGCTGTCTGCATTTTCCAGACCATCATTGTTATATAGCAACTTAATACTTTAAATACAAATGAAATACATAATTAATGCATATGCATATGTACCCAAAGGTGCTAACAGAAAATTATTTCCTAGGAGAGGTGGTTGCAGGCAGTAAAGGGATAGCTGTTTTTCTCTCACACAGCTTGGAAGACAATAATCCTAGTCAGGTTGTTGTATGATTAATGCTTCTACCTTGGTTTTAACGCAAAGTACAATAATATATTGAGCCTCAGATTTTTTCCATGAGAAAGAGTTTTGACAACTGCTATCAGTGACACATGTGCATAGGCAGGCTCCAAGCTGCGTGATTAAAGCCTTAGGTTTGAGAAAGTGATTAATGGTGTGTACTTTTGGCTCTGTGCTGGGAGAAAAAAGGCCTGTCTCATTACTTGAAAATAATGGGGGAAAAATAGTAAAAGGCAGACAGTAATACTGTTAATGTAATGGCAAAGGAAAGAATGTAGGAGAGGCTGAAGATAAGCATTTCAGTTGCTGCCTGCAGCATTTACCCACTCACTTAACTATCGGATAGGCTTGGTGCAGCAGTGCATGTGTGTGTATCCTCTGACAATCGATAACAAATTTTGCTCTACATGATCTTTAAATTATTTGGATCACTTCAAATGATGCAGGAGATCAGAAACATTCTATATTGATTGTTTAACCCAGAGGTCCTTGATCTATTCAGCGGGAATGGTAACACCCAGGTCAACTTAATAGGTCTGAGAGGCTGTTATACAAATGAAGGCGAAGGAGGTCCAATCATGAAAGCTTGTACTGCTATACCAACTTATCTGAGTTGTATAAATTGTCATGTCGTGCTGGAATGTTATTTAAATAGCAATTCTAAGCCACTCTAGATGTTTCAGTTATTTAAGGTTGCTTGCAAGAAGGGCGTTTAAATTAAAAGCAAAATGATATGGTCAAAAATAGAATAGTTGTGTTAGATGTATGACAATGTTGATGTTTATTGATAGAAAGAAATTAAAGTTATATCATGGCATGCTGTCTTCCTTTTAACTCAAATAAGTTAGCTTTTGCATGTAAAGGTGTCAGTAAGTTCACCTATCCGACTTAAGTGACCTGATTTTTTAGACGTGGGTGGTCCACATAGAATGGAAGAGACCATCAAACACTTGGCCAACATAGCTTTTTCTTTACAATTCATTCAAACTGTTTACGTTCTAATTGAACAAATTACTTAGATAATCTTTCTAGTCATTTGCAGCTGATGGTATACAGTCATTTATTATTCATGGACCATAACAAAAGGAAGGAACATAATTGGAATTTCTGTCTGATAGGTTAAGTAAACCCCCAATTAGCACAAATTATGCACAGAGGTATTATACATTGCCTACATTACAACAGT
>JAVQJS010119532.1:0-23535 GCA_036024795.1 Galaxias rostratus | reverse complement strand
AGCCACCAGGCGAGACTTCCTATAAGGATCTCGCTAATGACTCCAGTGTTTACTGTGTCTAGTGGCTGACTGACATTATTTTCTGACTGACAGGGTCAAGAAGTGCATATGTTTACTATTTTATTTCCTTTGCTAGATTTTTGTTTGAATGGCACAATTGACAATACACACTCCCTTGCTTCCAGAAAATCCTCCACACTGGTCTCTGATGTTTGAGACTCGTCTATTGTTCCTCTTCCCTATTCCACTTTACTATCTGTGAATCGCAGTTGTGTGTGTTTGATTGCACACTTTGCATGAGAAGTGGCCACCACAGTCTTTGTTATGTGGCCTGGTACAAGACAAACAGATTCCCTTTTCTTTCAGGAAGCTGATATTGTCTCTGTTCATTTTCCTCTCGAGTTTTCGACTCATGTCTATTACGTAAAAGAACAGAAAATGGCTAATTTAAGAGTTGAGATAAGATCCCTTGCAAGTTGCTTAAACTTTCCTGCTGCAAAATCACGAGCTGCTATCTTGAAGCTGGGATAACTTGGTGTTCATGAAACCAGTTTCAAAGCTGCTGCTGCTGGTTAACTTTGGCCTATAACTTGATGATTATAGGCTTCTTTGACACAGTGCTGCGATACTTGACAGTCTGAACTTGAATGATGCCAAATACAGGGTATCACATTATCCTTACCTGTATTTCAGTAAACTTGACTTGAGACCTGTACCATAAAGCAGTGAGTGAGGTAACTTCAGGTTTGAGCCTTGGTTGTCAGTGCCACAACTGCATTGGCTTGCGTGCTTTAGTACTTTAAGTACTTTAAAGGTAGGCCGCTTTACCTATGATTGCATCTCTGTTCACTTTTAACAGACACATGCAGGTCAGTCTGACCAGTTCCTAGCTTCTTTTCCTAAAATAGCCTATACATTTACCTACCCAATTACCCAAGTAACTCACCATTGGTCGTACAATCACAACATTGATATCTATCATCTTGTCTGATTGGAGAGAGGTATGTAGGGTCATCCCTAAATGTAACTATCCCACTAAAGATTCACAAATCTATACACACATACCTAAGGAGACATGTCATAGTGGACAAAAATGCACGTTGCAATCTATGCCCTCAATTTTGTATTCCGTTTCACCAGATTGGGCATTTGTAGGCATTTTTGCAATCCCTTTCCTCAAAATATCAATTTGTTCCCTCAATTTAGTATTCTGTACGCTTCGTTTATTTTTCATCAAAGGGTTTTCTTCGTTATAATGTTGTCTTAGTTTTGCTTGGATAAATTGCGGTTCAATGAGCATACTACGACTTTTTTTCTTTGAGCAGGTACTTCAGATGCACCACTGTAAAGTAACGTTGAATGCATTTTTGGCATACTTCTTTAGACACAGTATGTATTGGACCCTGCTAAGTATTTTTATTAGTTGCGTGTTTGGGTACTACGAAGCAGCCGTATCAAGTGACAGTAAAGATGTAGACATGTATGTTTCCGTCTTCCGTGACTGAGAGGCGGAGCGAATGCAATCAGACTGATTGGGTTGATTCCTAAGTAAATTCTTGTCTCAATGACAGTACTCGCGGTAAACATATTTATTTGTTGTAAGGATTTAATGACCTGTAAACGGATTTTCTGAAGCTGGAAGAAACTTTGTTTCTAAGGGAGATTTACACGTAATGAAGGAGACTCCAAAAGAAAACGAAGTTGGAGTAGGTAGAACAGGAACCAAAAAATCGGAAAAGGATCAGGTTCGTCTAAAAAAGAAAAGATTCATTTTGGAATCTGTCATGCTGTAATGGACCTTGTTTTGGTCTATATTACTTGTGGCTATTGAGAAAGTCGCTGTGCAAAATCGTCATGAACTTTTCTGCAATATCTCAAATCAAGCAGTAGGACAATAGGAATATATATATATTTATAATAATATATATATATTTAGTTGTCGAGGTTGAAATAATCTATCGCATGCCATAGATATGGCTTCAGTGTCAAATAATTTATATTCCTAAATATTATCACTGTTTGTGCAGCTGTGTTCAGAAATTCATTCTATGCTCGGGTAACGTAATTGTGCCCAAAAATGTGTAAATATTTGTAATGTCAAGGACGCATAGTAGACTAACATAGCAATGGTCTTGTAATACAACAAAAAGCAGCCATATTCTCCGCAGTAGAGAGATAATAATAACTGGTTTGTTAACTTTTACGTTTCATTATGAGCTTGTTCAGACCTGACCTGACTTGGTATAGTACGACCACACCCCAGAACATTAACATTGGATTGTGTGTTGACTACGAGTTGCTATCAGGACTACTATACATAGTTTTGACAGTATATTTAGTTATATTTATCCCCAATCCATCCCAAGATATATGGGTACTTCAACTTTGTCCTAATGGCCTATTGTGGACAGAAGTTATGGTTTCAGGTGTATCCAAAGTTTAAGGTGCTACAACACACAAGGGACAGATATGTTGGTCGTAAAGGAACCAAGAAGAAACTTGTATCCCATGTAAATAAAGCTGCCCTTTATGTTTGTACCACCATAAAGACAACGTTAATGAGATTCTATATATTGGTTTAGGTCTTTCAAATTACACTTAATCACTCTAGCGTTGTGACTATGTCAGAATCGCATGAGGGACCACTGCCTGTGCCGTTTCCTAAATTCAACTAGCCCTCTCTCTTTAAGAGAATACTTAGGCGAACTTTAATGTGATTGATATTGTTCAAGATGAGGTTTTAAGACAGAAACACCAACACTAAGCCTATTACATCACTATTACACACAACGTTTCAAAGTATGGAAAACGTACTAAGGCAAGAAGATTTCGATTAAGTGATTGCATGATAGAGCAAGAGACACAGTTCTTCCACCATAGCACCCTAAATATTGCTTCTCGTCTCAATATCAATTTACAACTTAATTTGAAGTAATTGAGTCGATTGCATTAACGTTGGTATACAAGAAAAATGAATTTCTTCAAACTGACAATGTTATGCTCATTTAGCTTTTTAAACTTTTTAAGTAGGCCTACATATCTATAAGCATATACATTGTTATGTACACCAATGCATCAAATGATATCTATTTAACAATGAAAAAATAAAGAATGTCCATGAATTGCCAGGCTGGTTTGACCAATTGCAACGCTGCTGGGCATGGAAGTTTGACACATCCTTTAATTGTATAAAGCCACCATTTATTGTTAAGTATAAAACATGAAATACGATCTCTGCTATTGTATTCACATGAACAAAACTTCTTCATTTCGATCGTTCCATACACCTTTCTCTCTCTGGGTCACGTCTATCTCAACGTATAACAGAGGCCAGGCAAGGTTCTAAAGAGCATGGTCCCCGGCCTAAATGAAGCCACACCACCTAATTTAGTTTATATGCTTAATCCTAAAATCACTAATCTCGGTTGTGGTATAGCTTTCATCCATGGTAAAAAAAGAAAAGAAAAAAGAAAAAAATAAGTGTAGCCCCGGATCCTTGAGAATTTTTCTGTTCATATTGTTGGATATGACTAAACAAATCTTTTACTGTGTGTACCCGCCTTAACTTGCCAGTGAAATTATGACATCGTTTTTGATCTTATGATGGCTAACATGACAAGGTTATCATTCTTTGAGATTTTTTATAAATCATAATGTCCAGCCAATGCCTCATGCTTGAACATTTAGAATTTAATCAAATATTTTCATCTTTCACCCCCGGCCCCTCCAAATGGTTTTATCACATGACTGCACCCCAATTACTTCTACACAAAATCACTTGGTCTCTGTACAGCACACACTACACGACTTTCAAAGTCACATGATCTCTGAACTGCACATATCACATGGCTGTCTCCCATAATCGGTCATCTTGAAGTTACTTTTCACACTTCAGGGTTTGGACTCTCTCAACTCAAGCAGATAGTTAACCTGCTTGAAATTCAGTTTGGCATTGCTTTGGCTACACCTCCATCACTGTCTGTGACTGTTTTTCTAAGGAGTGTGCACACGAGGTGTTTGACAGGCAGGTAGCCTTGTCTCCTTGCATCAACTTTCCTGATGGCTTAGTGTTGCTCAGGGTTACTAAGATTTTCGAGGCTGAATACAGGGTCCATTGCGACCATTCAGTGCCTCTTCTCTCAGTGTTTGATTTTCTAATGTCTGCCGAGTATTAGGCCCTACATGTAAAAATCTAAAAGTAAAGGTGGAATGAAAAGTGTAAATATAAATATACATATATATTATTTTATTCCCACTATTTCAATTGAACATACAAAGTTAGTCATTTCTTTAATGATCTGACGTCTTTCAAAGATACACAGAAAATAATCAAATAAATTAAAAAGTCCATAATGTTCATGTGAAGTATTGAATTATCGATAATAGCTGCAAGCTGCTGTGCAGAGGAACAGTACAGGTGAAGAACAACAGGGAATACCTAGATAGCAGTATAGGGATAAGAAAATTTGAATGTCTTCTGACATTGTTTGACTATTGATGCAATAAAATATTTTAGTCTCTTTGTAATAGTATAAATATAAATCATGTACATCCAAGTAACTAATCCTTCTGTAACATTCAACACATTGTCGGTCAAATATTTACATGCCTAATGGTATTCTTCGTTCTAAACCTTTTCAAAGTTTCCATAGAGAAGTTCCATTTGTGATCTTCTTCAAATGAGCTATCTGTGATGGTTCACTTGGAGCAGAAACACAGGTTCAATGGAGAGAGTTGGACGATAGTCAAAGCAGAAAACAGTGTTTATTGTAAAAACAATGAGAGGGGAGTTGTGGTCTTTTCAGGTTTCGTCCACCTTTTATACATTCCCACTGGCTTTAAGACTTTATGTTCCTGTAGACTCATTTCCACCCAAGTAATCTTGAAACTGTTACCTAATCCATGCCAACCTGTAACCAATCCTATATTTCTTTTGAGCCATGTCCTCAAGCGTCAGGATTGGCCATGCACCCATGCTTGCGACATTGTTGATTAACAGGTTACAAAGCTTTATGCTTTTCATAGCATGCCTTAAGTAGCCAATCCCAGTGCCCGAGAGTGTTTCTTCATCCATTGTTGTTATTGTGAGCATATGGGTCAGTTCATTGGTGTGACCAATCCACACTGGAATCGGATATTGGCCTCATAAAAAAATTATGTCACCAGCCAAAGAAGAATCAGAGGAATAGATCCTAAATGAGCTAAGGCTTTCAGAAGGAACATAGCCTAACAGAGCATTAACTAAACATAAACAGCATGGTGTCAGCCACATATCCCCAGGAAGATTTACCAGTCATGTCAAAAAGTTATTATTAATTAGTTTAAGTGATAATTATAATACGTATTATTGTTATAATAATGAACAACATTTGGTTTATAGAGCCTTTTCTCAAGACCCAAAGCGCTTTACACCATTTGGATTGCTAATTAAATACATAGAACGAACAACGAATGGACTGACAGCTATCACACACAGCAATCAGTCTAAGTGACATTATGGCAGCCAATTTGCAACAGACTTGCTTACAAACATAACAGACTCAGATAGACTCCAGATGAATTAGTAATGACTGGTCAGGCCACCGGTAGGAGGATGGAGCATGTTTTTCATTTTTTATAAAATTTGGCCTGTTTATCTCTGGGTTTCAGATTGCACTGAATGTAATTGTGATATTAAACTGATTTTCAGTGCCATGAAGTGATGCAATGTTGCCAACTTTTGGTTATCTTCATATACTGAGATTTGATCAAATCCATATATAGTTTATTGTGTAAACCAAAATTGACAATGATCATCTAAGCCGAGAAAGTATATGGACAATCTAATGGGTATGCCATATTGTTTGGCTGAATATGCTGGTGTGAATGTTTTTCTGTGTCCTGCAGAGCTGGATCCCTAAGATTATCAAAAAGAGAATCTGCAACACCTATGTAGAGGACTCTTCTAGGTAAACTAATCTTTAAATGTCTCAAAACTGGTGCATTTTTAGATTGAGAATTGTTTTCCAATGTTTTGTGTGAGTTTGTGTCCGTGTGTGTGTTTAACTCTCTTAGTGATGGAGCGCTGTGTCAGTGTGGGAATGGGCGGGACACGCACGGCTCCATTGCGACCGGAGACTGCTTTGGAACAGCAATCGTCAGCCAATGGGATAGTGCCCAGCACTCCTCAGAGTACCCCACGGACGCGTTCGGAGAGCTGGAGTTTGCCGGAGCGGGAAAGAGGCACAGCTATGTAGGTGACACGAGAACACACAATTAAGCACAAAGAGAAAAACAATTTGCTAATTTGTTCATTTTTGTTCCTACCTATGGGTGGAGGGCAAGGGCACTGACTGCTTCCTTTGGGTATGTCTGACACAGCGTTACGGGTATCATTCATTTATACATGGTCATTTTTGTCTTTTTGGTGGAACAAAGTGTATATTGAAGATCCGAGGGTAACCTTAATCCTTAATTTTTCAAACATTGATTTAGTAGTGTTGTTTATTTTTTCCATTATTAAAGTGGTATGATTTTGTCTAGCTGAATTCGGTTCTTTTCCAAAATGAAAGGACCCATTTTGAATTGTTTAACTCCGGTTCCATCTATTGATTTCACATGCATGCTTGTGTTTCTGTTGATAGAGACTGGAGTTACTTTTGATATTACATCCCAATGAATAGTTACATCTCATTATAAATACTTGCTTGATGACAGAAAGTATTTTTACTCTACATAGAGTGGAAAAGCTATTCCGGTTTTCCTAAGATGAGAACTCTCGAACTTACTTACAATTTAATTGAACAAAGCTTTTCCGGCCTCGTCTATTAAAAAAAACGGGTAACTCTTGTTGATTTAGTGACAGTGTATGTGTTTACACTGCACAAGGAACAATGGGAACTAGAAGTACACGCACTGACTCACTGTCAGTAGAAAATGGTTCAAAAAAGTTCAAAAGTTCAAAAAGGTTTTACAAACCACACATTTCTTTTCTTCACCACAGACGGTCGTCAGACCAATTCTCACAAGAGTTATCATGTGGATTTTAAATTTGAATTCGTCCTCCAAATATCCATGGACACTAAACTTACATAGACTCGGTACTAATTTCTGAGGATGCCCAAACAAAAGTGAATAATTTGACCAAATTGAAAGTCTTAAAAGTAAAAGGAAACATATTCGGCCCAATAACGTCCTGTGGGTTATTATTTCAATGTTATCCCTGACTCTGTTCCAAAAACCTATTCATCTCCGTTTTTTCCCCAGTTTCTACGGCTGTCGTGCGACACGCCCCCTCAGATAGTGTATACTCTGATTACTGCCCACTGGGGGGTGCCAGCACCTAACCTCGTGGTGTCAGTGGTAGGAGGGGAAGACTGTGTGAAGGTCAAGACTTGGGTTAGAGAGGTGGTGAGACAGGGGCTGGTGAAGTCGGCGCAGAGCACAGGTAAGGAGCCAATGGGTGAAGAGCTAGAGGCACGAGGCACTATCTATACTTTTAGGCCGTGGAGTTTTGAGGCCTGTTGATTGGCCTTTTGAGGCTAGAATAAATACATTTAACAAATATTTGTTTTGTAATGTTTTTGCATTGCTTAGTAGACCATTGATGGTTAATTGGATTAATATTAGTGTTGATGTTTTAAAATGTATTCAGTAGATTGGCCAGTGCAAAGTATCGCTAAAGAACCATCACAAGTTAGCAGTGTAGGCTTAAAAAAAAAAGCTTTAAAGAGACCAATATCAAAGAGCTAGGAATAAAGTTAGGTTACTCAAAAGTAGCACATTACTTTTTTAAGGGACTAATCGGTAAACTAACTACTGTCTGCTGTGTAGTCTACATCTTGCATCCCAACCGCTTTCATGATTTATCCCCTTATTTACTCAGGGGCATGGATTTTTACTGGCGGCCTTAGGGAGGGTTTGGGCCGGTGTGTAGGGGAGGCAGTACGAGACCATGCGACTGCAGCCCCATCTCTCTCCCACAAGAGGGTCACGGCCATAGGAGTGGCTCCCTGGGGCCGGGTACGCAACAGGCAGCAGCTTGTTAATACCCAGGTATCTGCTGTGCAACACACACACACGTTCAGCTTGCATATCAACTTCACCTAAATATTCTCTGTATAGTGGTCGTTTAATAAGTGATAATTTTCACAAACAGAACACTTAGGCGCATACTTAAAGGGACAAATGGATCCGCCCTGATTCAACTTTTCTAACAAAGCTGCTTGCATTTCTTTAAGAATGCTGAATATTTGGTGGGTGTTGACTAAGGGAGTGAGGGTGGACAGTAGGCGTGGCCATTGTTGTCTAGTCCTCAACATTCGCCACACCCCCCTGCCCCCTCAGAACAATCTGGACACAATTACTAGTGAATCATAACAATAGAAATGAATATGCCTTGCTTTGCCTTGCCTTTACACAGTGATACAATACTATGCACAACCACAAAGTATTTCACAACTCATTCTCATCTATCTATTGTAAAGTATTGGTCCTCTGCCTCTGTGGTTTTTCCATCCTCAGGGCAGTTTCCCAGCTCGGTATTATGTCCAGAACACGGCCCCAGACTCCTGCTTTCTAGACAACAACTACCAGGCCTTTCTCCTGGTGGATGATGGAAGTGTCAACCGCCGAGGAGGGGAGACATTGCTCCGGGCCAACCTGGAGGACTTCATTTCCCATCAACGCACAGGCATTTGGGGTATGAACACACTGTTTACGCACATATGTTTTGTGGGATCCCTGAATCCTGGGCAGTGCCTGTATTAAATGTTTAGGGCCCAACCGATAAAGTAATTGCCTTACTTAAATTGCGTTCTTGACATGAGCAGGGTGAGCTAGTTGGGGGATTGACCGTAGCTGATGGAAGGAACTTGCATTTTCTTGTACATTGAATAAAATAATTTAGAATTCTTATTCATCGAGTTTGGGAAAAATGAAGTTATATAATGCTTTTATTTTCAGTCAACATTGGATAATAAGTTAAGTGAGAATACATCATTTGTATCTTATTATTATGGAGATAAATAACAAATGTATTCAATTATCAAAAAAGTACTGTGCTTGAGGCTGAATAGATTTAAAGCAAGGATGTGCTTTTCTCCAGTAGACTTATTTGCCTCATTGCATGTACCTTTAAATGATTCTGTATGCTGGCATGCATGACAGTGTTCCCTCTAAATTGCTGTCTGACACTCTTGATAAGTCTTTGTAACATTATGTATTTTGGATGGTGAGCCTAAGAAATAGACTAAGAAATAGAAGTAGTAGAAGCTGCCGATGCTTCAACAGTTGATAATTCTACATATACACATTTTGAAAAACCCACAAAACTTTTGCTCTGGTAAGGTGTGTCAAAATGAACTAACACTTGTCAATGCCTGCGTTGGGCCTGCAGGCAGTGGCAGCATCGAGATCCCCGTGCTGTGCATGCTTATCTCAGGGGACGCTGCCATGCTTGAGGTAAAACAGACCACAGCAATCGGCAACAGCTGCCTGTGTATCTATGACTGTCGATTAATTTTTTTATTATCTGTGAGTCTCACTATTATTGTCTGCGCTAAGCCTGTGAATCGAATCTGTTCCTTATGTATAGAGAGTTGACATTTCCTTGAAGAAGACCACTCCCTGGTTAGTGTTGTCAGGCTCGGGCCCAGCAGCTGATCTGATCAGCGAGCTACTAGGAGAGTTCTCCAATGGGGCCTCTGCAGAGAGCGAGTCTGGTGTGGAGGTCCCCAGCGGGGAGCTGCGAGAATACGCCCGCGAGAAAGTCCGCAGGCATTTCCATGCTGAGGCTGATCAGGACCACCTGGTGGAAATGGTAGGAAGTGTGTGTGTGTGTGTGTGTGTGTGTGTGTGTGTGTGTGTGTGTGCGTGCATGCGTGCGTGCGTGCGTGCTTGTGTGTGTATGTGTCTGTGTGTGTGAGTGTGTTTGTGTGTGTCTGTGTGTGTGTGTGTATATCAACATTTTATATATACAGGTGCATTGAGGTCATCATGTATCTCACTGAAATCTTATTCTCTCTTTTAACTTTTCCCGAGGCTATGAGTATTTATCAGAACAGAGATCTGATCACAGTTTTCCATGGAGAGCAGGAGGGTCCAGATGATTTTGATACTGTGCTTTTGAAAGCCCTAGTAAGAGGTAATCCTATTGTGTGTTTGTGTGTGTGCGCGTGTGTGTGTGTCCATCTAGCATATTCTATGGCTTATTTAATGGTATGTTTGTGTTCTTGTATACATTAACAGCAAGCAAACGCATATCCAGTGCAGCCAGCGAATACACCGACGAGCTAAAGCTTGCTGTTGCCTGGAATCGGGTAGACATTGCCAAGAGTGAACTGTTCAATGGAGACATACAGTGGAGGGTGAGATGTTTACTCTGCGTTCAGCATATGATATTTTCAGGGGAGAGTGAGACGTTCACTCTGGGTTCAGCCCATGATACTTTACAATGAAGGGTGAGACGTTCACTCTGGGTTTAGTCCATGATACTTTACAATGGAGGGTGAGACGTTCACTCTGGGTTTAGTCCATGATACTTTACAATGGACAGTGAGATGTTCACTCTGGGTTCAACCCATGGTATTTCTCTCTGATGTTGCATCTTGACTGGAAACAACTGGTGGTTATGTCGAAGTCAGAAACTAACTTTTAGGAAACCCTCAACCCACTTCTCATGTTGGCTGTATTGGCTCCTATGCAATTAGTTCAGTATTTTTCCTTAGGGTAAATACATTTCAAGAATTAATAATGTCACTAGCTTAGTTTTCACAATTCTTCTATTTCTATTGTTTCTGATCCTCTTAACTGACAGTACGAGGATCTGGAAGAGTCCATGACGGACGCGTTGATTAACGACAAGCCACAGTTTGTGCGGCTCTTCACTGAGAATGGTCTAAACATCCTGGAATATCTGACTAACCGGCGGCTGGAGAGCCTGTACCACGCCCTGCCCGACAGCTTGCTGGCCTACACTCTGCTTCAGCGCCACCTCAATGAGAGACGTGACCTGCGTGACTCCCTGACTAACATCCCAGCCACCCAAAATGATGGATTGCAACTCAAGCGTCCCAATAGTTTTGTGACGGGTCCCGCCTCAGCAATGGATCTCAGCTTATATGAGGTGGGAATCGTGGGAAGGTGTGGGAATTGGCAAGAGATGGTTTGTTTGTTGTTCACTGGTGAAGCCCTGACTTAACCTGGACGACACTGACTAGGTCCAGTAAGCATGTTCACGGTAGATGAACCTGGCCAGTACATGGCATATGAGGATAAAGTGGGAATAAGGAGGATGATGATGGTGATGATGATGATGGTGGGGTCGAGTGACTCGATTCTTTAAGAAAAAAGAAAATTAATATGAACTACAATTTTACTTAACATACACATAATGCACAGGCATTAAGTTCACTTTATGTGTATTAAAGTTCTTTGTGCTGTAATGTTTTGCCTGACATATTTGTCCTGTCCTTTCCTAGGTATCGCGATTACTATTCGACCTCCTAGGGGATGTTTGTGATCCCTTTTATTATGGTCAATTAGGTCTAGACGAAGCTACCAGCATCAGGAAAGCAATGAAGGTAGTTTTAAAGCACCAAACATTTATATAAAAGTGATGTTGTTTAGAATTAATAAAAATACATGAAACAAAAAGATTTTAAATAGCTCAAGTATTCGCACTATAAACTAGTAACTTTCCGTTTAGATTTGCAGTTTACTACATTATCTTTATTTTGAAGACCCATTTACCTGTCTACCTGATTTTATGGAAAAGGTATTTCTCTTTCTTTCCCATCCTACCCGTCCATCCAATCCCCCTTTTTCTCTGCACTATGCCACTCTTCCTCTATTTTTACAATCTGTATCATCTAAACCTCCTCTGTCCATCCCCACTTCTCCTCTCTGCTATTCTCCTTAACAATAACCCTCCACGACCCCTCGTTATCTCCAATCAGCACGTAAACAAGTTAGCCCGGGGGCAGTGTCTGTACAGAGATCAGCGCTGCCACTCACCCTGGTCCTCCCTCTTCATCTGGGCGGTGCTTCAGAACCGCAAGGAGATGGCCATCTACTTCTGGGAGATGGTAAAAACATTACTTTTGTTTGTGACTCCCTATATTACTGGCATGATTGTAATAGGAATATTTTTTTGAGGATTTCTCAGAATCAACTAGAAGTTTGTTTTCATTTGCACATTTTGAGCGGCCATGCATATTAACACGAAGACAGTAATATTTGATATCAAACCAGTCTAGTATTGCAACAAATGGTGTTCAAACAACATTACAGTACACAACAACATATGACGTCAAAACAATATTAGTGTTACAAACAACATTAGTTATGAACAGTGTTAAAAACAACATACAATGTCCAAACAAAATTAGTGTTAAAAACATCATATGATGTCGAAACGATATTGCAATTGAAAACATTTTATGATGTCCAAAAAATATGACAGTGTGAAACACCACGTGTTACAGGCTGGGGAGTCGGTGCTCAGTGCGCTGACAGGTTGTAAGATACTAAGAGAGCTTTCCAAGATGGAGAGTGAGACTGAGACCAAGCTCAGCATGAAAGAACTGGCTCAGAAGTTTGAAAACTTGGCTCATGGTAAGTTTGAGTGGTTTATTAAGGACAGACAGTGATTGGTGTAACACTTTATTTATCTGTTAGTATACTGTGTGTGTGTGTGTGTGTGTGTGTGTGTGTGTGTGTGTGTGTGTGTGCGTGCATGCGTGCGTGCGTGCGTGCGTGTGTGTGTGTGTGTGTTTGTGTGTGTGTGTGTGTAATAAACCTTTGGTGTCTGGTCAGGTGTGCTCAGATTTGTGTTTAATAACCCTTTCCTGTCTTGGCAGATGTGTTCAGTATGTGTTATCAGAGCAGTGAGAGTCGTTCCTTCACTCTCCTTATAAGACAGTCTCCTGTGTGGAGCGGGGCAACATGTCTGCAGATGGCCACATCTGCTGATGCCCGCATTTTCTTCAGCCATGATGGGATCCAGGTTTGTACAGGCTCAACATTAGGGCTGTGCTAAAACCAGGGGTTGTGTTTGAACTGAGCTCAGGGACTTCTAGCAAGAAAAGGAAATGAACAACACAAAGCTAAAGCTGCACTAGAGGGAATTCAAGCAGGAAACCTGAATGACTACAAATTAAAACAAATTCGACCCCTTGTAGATGCGTGTTAAAGGTGCAGTATGTAGTTCTAGAGCATTGGTAGAAGAATTGCAAGAATGTGAATCACAACATTCAAAAAGTCCAATTTCCAGAGTCTTTAGTCTTTCCTATCCTGCTCAAAGAGATCCCACTCATGTGCCTATTCTGACTTGATCTCATGAGCCATTATTCATGTGTATGTTGTGCATATTTTTGATTCTCACCAACAATGCATAAATCATAAATTTGGCACGATACTTCATAACGTGACAAGCCAAATTTTGCTACAACGTGCAACATCTTCAGCTCCTTGCAACTACTATCAGACCACTACTACTTTTGTCTGCAACGCAAATTACATCTGCAAGCTTGTTTGGAGGGTGACGCTGTATGTATTTTACTTAGGTGATTGACAGGCAGACAGCCCTTACTCCTCGAAAAAAAATCTTGATTGGTTGGGGACAGGAGGGGGTTCCTATATTTTTTAAAACCGAAATACAAGGCCTGGGGCGCTCATATATTGCTCGCCTTCTCTCTGAGCAATTGGTTTAGTGATATCTCCAAGCGGTTTGTAATAAACTTGAATAAAAAAAAACATGAAAAGAATTGTTCATTGATAGAAATTAAAACTTTAATTCCAGGTTGTAACACACCAACACATTGGGATGTGCAGGAATGATAAATACTTATGCAGTGAACTGAACATGTGTTTTCTCTTTGATAGAAACACTCTCTTTGAAAGATATGCTAGTCCAGTTCTCATCCTGCCGGTTTAACTTTCTGTCCTATAGGCTCTGCTCTCTCAGATCTGGTGGGGCGACATGGAAAGAAGTACGGAAGTGTGGAAACTAATTGTCACCTTTCTGCTACCACCTCTGATCTACACCAAGCTCATCTCCTTCAGGTAAGAACCTGTTCACTTGGCCATATGTATGTATGTGTGTGTGTGTGTGCATGTGTGCGTGTGTGTGTGTGTGTGTGTGTGTGTGTGTGAGATAGAGAGAGAAAGTGTGTGCTTTTGTGTGTGTGAGCCCATTTGTGTCTGTCTGACTCTGTCAAGTTATTTGTTAAAGTGTTTACCTCCTGGACTTGCTCTGGACTGGTTTGGAAGCCAGTAAGAAATAACAGTGTCTACCTGTCTGGCTCTGTGTGTCTACCTGTCGGTCTACTTGTGTTCCTGTTTCTGCGTGTCTACCTGTTCGTGTGTCTAACTGACTGTCTACCTGTATTTCTGGGTATCTACTCGTCTGTCCCTGTATGTCTTTGTCTGTCCACATGTGAGTCTCTGTGGCTACCTGTCTGTCTACCTGTCCATTTCTGTGTCTACCTGTGTCTCCCTGTCTCTCATTGTTTGTCTCTTTTAGCCTATCTGTCTGTCTGTGTTTACCAGTCTACCTACCTGTCTCTGTGTCTACCTCTGTCTATGTCTATGTGTGTCTTTGTGTCTGTCTGTCTGTCTGTCTGTCTGTCTGTGTGTTTACCTGTCTGTGTGTCTACCTATCTGTGTCTCTGTGTCTCAGGGAGCATGAGGTGGAGGTCACCGCAGATGAAATGCCTCACGGCCGAGACGACAGTTTGGATGGAGCAGATCTAACCGTGTTCTCTGTGGCTGACATTATACAAAGGTCGATACAAACACACACACACACACACACACACACACACACACACACACACACACACACACACACACACTCTGGAACACACACTCACACACTCACACTCACACACACACACACACACACACACATAAACTAATGGTTTCCATAAATGAAAAGACAGCTCTGTCTTCTGACAGCTACTAAATTACAGATAAAGCACAATTTCAAACTGCTGTGAACGAGTAACTATTTGTGAGTGTGGTATTGGCCTATTGAGTGTTATGGAATGGTAAAATGTAGTATATTTGTAGACAGCAAAATATTCAGGCATATTAGCAGTTACAAAAAATGCTCTGGTACAACAGACTTACTTAAATCTAAGTCTAAATCTAAATGCCTGTGTGACAGTTTACCATATTTCTCCTGTCGTTTTACAGTGAAGAAGATGCTGAAGAGTATGCTGCTTTAAGAGCTAAACCAAAAGGTGAGTCAGTACAAAGATTAACTTCCTTTGTAAGCAGCTGTCGCACACAGCACTCCACCTCTGGCCTGGCTCTAGGGTTGGTTCCGGTTCACCATTTGGGTGACAGACCACTTGCTGCTCTTTGGAGAAGGATTCCAGGTCACCCCGTGAAAAGAGTAGGGGTGGTGGTAACCCCTGTGTTCAGGCTAATAATTTAAAAAACAATCAATAATTGTTATTCTTACCCTTGATTTATTCTGGTCCTTTTTGTTCATCCTCACAATAAAGTTATCAATCTTTACGTTTTTCAGATAAAAAGTATATTAGAGAATTTAGAACGATCTGAACGATCAGTCTGGGAATGAAGACATGTTTTTACTCTCCTCCCCCACACCGTCTACTTAGGCTCTTCCAAGCCTAAGCATCCTTTTGTCCTGAGGCGCTGGCGGGAGTTCTGGTTTGCCCCCGTGACATCATTCCTTGGGAACGTGCTGATGTATGCCCTCTTTCTCTGCCTCTTTGCCTACATCCTACTGGTTGATTTCAAGCCTCCGCCCCCCGATGGACCTTCCACAGCGGAGATTGTGCTCTATTTTTGGGTGTTCACCATGGTCTGTGAAGAGATCCGTCAGGTATGTTAGCGTACAACACCAGCATGCAAGCACTTGAAAATAGACGTGCGTTTGTTTGTTTGGGGCATCGCCCTCTTTTATCGCCCCCTATTGCTCTTCTCTTGCTTTTCTCTTTCAGACATTTTTTGTTGGAAGCACAGGGATTACTCAGATGATGAGGAACTACATCCAGGACATGTGGAACAAGTGTGACCTAACGGCCATCCTGCTGTTCTTTCTAGGCCTGTTCTGCAGGTTTGTAGCCGTCGCTGTGTCTTTGCATAGATGCCAATGCTAATGCATGGATGTGTGGTACCATACTATGAAATCCATCATGGTGTTGGTTTGTCCACCAGAATGTTCCCATGGTCCTTTGAGTTTGGGAGGGCTGTGTTGGCTATAGACTACATGGTCTTCACCCTGCGCGTCATCCACATCTTTGCCGTCCACAAACAGCTGGGGCCAAAGATTATTATTGTTGGCAAAATGGTAAGTGCTCTGTAACACTTAACATTAGGCAGAGAACAATGATCTTGTTTTCATTGTTTTACATATAACCAGTTATTGAAATCTCTTCGACATGTTCTTGTCAGTTTGACCTTCTCTGAGTGCTAGAGTCTCCCTGTTTTCTCATATAGGTTGTCTTGGCTAAATGCAAATTATTGTATTGATGACTGTTTGCAAATCAAAATCACATATCGTACAAGTTACTGTTCCTGTTAAAATAGTTCAGCGATTATTGCCGTCATGTGGTATGCGTGTTACGGTACACAAAGCAACATTCTGGCTGACCTAAGTGATTACATGATTATACTAGTTGCCAATGCGAAAGCTTTTAGTGATTTATAAAGGTGCCCAGTGGCGGCTGGTGAAAAATATTTGAGGTGGGGCTGTACCAGTAGTCAGCCAGCTTCACAAATACAGTTAAACACTAACTGCAGGACTCCAGTCTTCTGTTAAATAGTAACTATTTATTAAATGCCAGTATTCGAATATGGGGAATTCTTCTCCTATATAGTCTTACTAAATAGCTAGACAACTTAGTTGTCAACTACAAAAATAAACGGGTTCAGGGGAACTTTGGGCGTGTGTCTGGCATCTTATTTGTAAAGGAATTTGTGAGTGTCTGTCTTTCTGGGTGGCATAACACTAGTTTACTTAATTGTTAAAGTCAGGGATGTTTTTTACCAGTTTTTTCTCCATATGGAGCTTAGCCAGAGCATTCAGATCATGTGTCATGCTCTTCCTTAGGTAGGTCTTCATCATCTTCAAAGTAGTCAAGTTTCATTAAAGATTCTCACACAAAACGTCAGGTGCATGCAGTTCATTGGATAATTGTTGGGCAAAGATTTAAACATGCAAATGGTCAAGGACAAGACATGGTATTCAACACTCTCAGCACCATCTTTGCCCCAGAAAGGATGTTAAACTAAACAATGTGATTGTATACCTTTACAGACATAACGTTACCAATAAAAAACACATTACAAAAGTATACAGTAAATAGTGCTCTTGCCCTATCAAAACGTGTTTCTTGTCTTGTAAGTTGTCTACTGTTTATGAGATATAAATATATATTTACATACTTGCTTAGTCTGCACTAAGGACTGTTATTTCAAAGAAATTTGTTTAACATCTTGATAGCTGGATTTTGAGAACTTTGTGAGGTACAAATTCCTCTCAAGAAAACAATGACACTAAAAAGTTGGACTGCTCTTGTGAGTTCTACTTTGTGATGCCTTTTCTATTTTCCCCTGGATGTTTCTCTTTGTTTTTCAGATTAAGGATATGTTCTTCTTTCTCTTCATCTTGGTCATCTGGCTCTTGGCTTACGGTGTCGCAAATCAAGCCCTCCTCTACTCCTATGACCCCCGACCTCTGTGGATATTTCGACGAGTGTTCTACAGACCCTACCTCCACATATTTGGGCAGATCCCTATTAATGAAATGGATGGTGTGTGTAATATTTTCTCTATTATTGAAATGGATGGTGTGTTTCACGTTTTCTCTATTAATGACATGGAGTGTGTAACATTTTCTCTATAAATGAAGTGGATGGTGTGTGTAACCTTTGTGAGAACCTTCTCATTTTCACTTGGTTTCTTTTCTTACTCTGTCCTCACATGTCACTACTTCTTCCAATGAAACTTTCCTCCTTTGTCTTGTTCATTTTCTTCTCAAGGTACAGTTTCTCTCTTTCTGTTCCTTTCTTTCTTTAATTCTTTCCTTCTTGCTATTTCTTTCTTTCTTGCTTGCTTGCTTTACTCATTTATTTTTATCTTTTTTTCCTCTCTCTGTCTTTCTTTCTTTCTTTCTTTCTTTCTTTCTTTCTTTCTTTCTTTCTTCTACACTCAGACACATGTTCACAATCTTCAGCTCACAGAGTTCCTTTTCAACAGCGGACAAGCTGGAGGACAGGGAGTGCACCAATAATGTCACACTGATCCAAGCTGGTGAGGAGCCCTGCATGAGTACCTATGGCAACTGGCTGGTGGTCCTCTTACTGGTAGTCTTCCTGCTGGTCACCAACATCCTGCTCGTCAACCTGCTTATTGCCATGTTCAGGTAGCCTTAGCGACTGTTGCAAACTCCCATACACATGTAAAATAATCCACTTGTATTGTAATTTTCCTTTCAGATCTAGGCTTTTGTGTAGCCCTCAATAAGTGCCACAAACATGCCTCTTATTACATATTCAATAGCACATACACAACTATATTACTGTCTGAATGTCACACAATAAAACAACTTTCAATGTTCATAGGTTGGCACCTTTATACACTAGAGTAATACAATGAGATTAATTTTAATTCTAAAATGAGGTGCAGATATCAAAAGTAGTTTATCAGTGTTTTCAAATAATGCGAACATTTCCTGCAGGCTTTTTGTTTAAATCACACTTTTTCTTCTTTTTTCGTTAGCTACACTTTCTCCAAAGTGCAGGAGCGCAGCGACACCTACTGGAAGTTCCAGCGCTACAACCTGATAGTGGAGTACCACTCCAGACCCTGTCTGGCTCCACCCTTCATCATCCTCTCCCACCTTCACCTCCTCATCAAGAGGCATATTCGACGTATCCCCTCTGCCAAGATCAAACACTTTGGTAAGAGAGAGGGACAGATTATCCTCCACATTTTTAGACATTTTCCTCAAGACTCCAGATAGGTATGTATTAGTATGATATGTATTGGATTTACAGCCATTAAGGAAGATTTATCATCTTGGATACTACAAATCAAATGTAATGGTTGTTGACAGACAGCAAACCATTGTTCAAATCGCTATTTGTGTGTCTCTACTGTTTCTAAGTCCTGGAGCTGCGGGGCAGGAAGGCCAGCCGACTGAACACGTGGGAGTCCATCCAGAAGGAGAACCTCCTCACTGCGCAGAACAAACTGCAGAGGGAGAGTGATACCGCTCGACTCAAACGCACATCTGTCAAGTAAATGGAGTCGGATCCAATTCATCTCATAGCTTCTATTTTAAGACATCACATTGCCAAGGGACATTGCAAGTGTTGCAGCGAGCTTCACATTATACAACATAAGACTTGACATTTAATTGTTCAAGTTTGGTTAGTGAGCAACAGTAATATTTGTTGTGCATTAATTGTTGCAAAACCTTTTTCAATGTTTCAGAATGAAACATTTAGTGAGCCCCCCAAAAAGCCGCTGAGCAGACATCCTCGTCCACACAGTAGATTGATCTAGCCCAAAGTGCCCAAACATGAAATTTTATGCACGTAACAGAACATTTCATTGTGTATGTTAAAAATTAACGGTTTCATCGTGAGTGATTGAACATCTAAACCTTCACCATGTAACATTAATCTCCTGTTTTGAATGAATTCACAATTAATTTAATTTGTAATGAACCTGACTGTAATTATCACATTTTGATGAAAAATTCTAGAGGGCCCTGTCTATTAGTAAGCATGTACTACATTGACTAGAACTTTTTAAAAGTGAATCATTGATATTAGCTGTAGCGTATTATTTTCCGCAGGGTGGATGGTGTCCTTAAGCAGATGTCTGAGATCCGCGACCACGACAGAAGGCTGAGACAACTGGAGGCCCAGGTCAGTGTAGGTCACTGTTGGTTGGTGTCGGTCATTGTGGGTCCCAGGTCAGAGCAGATCCCAGGTCAGTGTGGGATGGTGTGGGTCCCAGGGTAGTGTTTTTAATGTGGGTCACAGGCCAGTGTGGATTGGTGTGGGTCCCAGGTTAGTGTGAGTCAGTGTGCGTCCCATGTCAGTATTAGTGAGTGTGGGCCCCAGGCCAGTGTGGGTCCCAGGTTAGTGTGGGTCCGTGTCGGTACCAGGTTAGTGTGTGACACTGTGGGCCAGTTTAGGTCACTACACGCCTCTTTTCTTTCCTGACCACCAGCCACCAAATTATTCAAGTCAAGCTCAAGTTAGGGACTGTAGCAGAGGACTCAAGGTGTACAGGCATGAATATAGATTTGTGTGCGTGAGACAGATGCTGCAAACAAACAGTCATATTCTTGAGGGTTGAGGTGGTACTGGGGTGGGGCTGTTGTGGACTGGAGGGTTGGTGAAGGTGGTAATAGTGCTGGGACTGCTGTGGGCCAGGTGCTTTCTCTCTGCTTTGTGACTGCAGCTGTTGCGTGTGCCTGCTCAGCACTCATCATGCTCACTTCTGTCCGTCACACCCCCAACAGTTAGAGTACTGCTCTGGCGCCCTCTCCTGGATGGTGGAAGCTCTCTCAGAGAGTCAAGTGATCCAATCCTCACGTCCCTGCCCTACCCTAAGAGGTATGCATTCTTTTGCCCCCACTTCTCCCCTCTCATATTTTGATCTGAATGTACTGTCCTATCCTGGAGATATTTAATGTTTTGGAACTCATTATAAAATTCCAAACTTTCCAAGACAAGAGGCTCTGAAAGGAAACGTTGAACCACAATATAAAAAGATATATGAAACCACACACTGATTTTAACATGTTATAGAAAAATTAACAAATGTGTGTTTCTAATTTAATACTAGACAGCACAAAGATTTGTGGATAATTATGTTTTCTCCTACAGATCCTACTCCTGTTTCTTCAACAAGATGATACAGTAAAATCCAGGAGCAAACAGAAACGTTCACACGCACATAGATGCACAATCTCTCAGGGCAAAAATAATGCCAAAGATTGCCTGGTCACACTTTAGCATTTGAATTGCAATTTGTCATGGGAATTGTTAATATTTTATAGTTGACTTTTTGAAAACCAGTTATGTTATGTTACAAAGCTTAATTAATGTTTATTTGTGGTTCTTTACATTTTCTCTATAGATTCTGAAATGATCTGTCATAAACCAAAATATTAATTTGTAAAGTGGCATAGCTAAGAGAAAAGTAATTTCTTTTTAGCTAAAATATATTTTTACTCTTTTTGCTATTTGTTTAGCACCTCTACATATTTAGAATTATAGATATGAAATCCAACTTTCTGAAAAAGAAATATCATGTTAATACTGTGTGGCATTAGCTTTTCAAATAGATCTTTTCATGGGCTTCTCAAAGTATTTGTATTTTTGAGTATTGGACTGCTTCATATTTACATAGATAATTTGTTCTTGAATAAATGGTCAAACGATTGCTCATTATTGTTTTGAAGTTGTGGCTGTATGCTGGGGTATACCTTTTATCGGTCCGGTTAGAGGTGTGACTCCGTGGCACCATCAACCCTCTCAGGATCAGTCATGCACTAATTTCAGTTACCACTGAATCAGAGAGCTGCTCGGCGAATACATTTGAATCAATGCCGCACAGTGTCTCATCTATAATTTCCTCAACTTCCAACACCCAACCCTCTAAGCTTGCTCTATCGCAGAAAAAAGATTTCCAACTTTAGCAAATCCCTACATGGGAAGAGCTGGGGTTGTATCAGGATCTGGATCATGCTGACAGAGGTGAATGAATCTGCGTTTGGAATGTCTGATCTGACTGACCGACAGCTTCTCTAACCCTTTACTCTGAACAACACGCAGGCTTTGTTTTAAAATAGAATGTACATTTACTGTGTCTGATTCAAACAATTTGCTCAGAGATGTAGGATTTAAATCTATTTATGTAGGTTGCAGAAGATCAAGGGTTCAGTCTTGTGTAACTTAGAATGCGGTTACTGTAAATATAAAAAAATAAAAGAAGCATATTATACCGTCTACATTTTCAGACTTCACACAAAACGCATTCTTAGGGAAATTGTTGAGGTCATTTGGAATTGCAATAGTTAAATATATGGGTCAACTGTTCAAATCCAACTTGAGTCAGGTCATCAAAACTGAGAGGAAAAAAATGTCTTTGGCATGTCAAGCACATCTCCATTTTCAACCACTTCGCAGTCCTGTCTTCTATCATATCTCCGTCTTTCGCGTCTCTCTATTTCACTCCTATGCTTTTTCCTACTCAGCTGTTTAATTAGTCAATCAGGCAGTTTGTCAGTCTTTTAACATTTTTAAGTAAGCTGGAGGCCAGTTTTGTTGAAGTAAAACATGAAACAATATCTTCAAAAACATTTAGACCAGATTGGGACGTTTTGGGAATACATACATAACATTTACATTGTAAGATACACATATACACATATTAGAATCAGTTGGAAAGACACAAGTATTTTAATTCCCTATACACTATTTAAGTTAAACAAATAGACTAAAAAACAACTGTATTGACTAAAATATTTTGACTGAACCTGAAAAACTGATCACTTGATGGCTGTAAGGTTCAAGTATTAGACTGCTTTGAAACAGCCCTTGTTTTGAAGGAAAGGTTCCAGTGTTACTGTTTGAAACAGAGCCTATGTTTTGAATGAAAAGGGTTCAGTTGTATCATTTGTTGTCTGCGACCTCTTTCCTACTGAAGAGTAGGTGGTAACCGGCTGGTAGGAGTGTGTGTGTGTGTGTGTGAGTGCGTGCGTGCGTGTGTGTGTGTGTGTGTTTGCGTGTGTTTGCGTGTGTTTGCTTGTGTTTGCATGTGTGTGTGTGTGTTGGGGGTGCAGTGTCAGTCCTGCAGAGATCATATTACACTGACTGAGAGCGGTTTTAAATAAAGTTACAGTCAGCCCCACCCTTCCAACCCCCTGCTACATTGGGAGTCCAGATTTAGGCAGGGTAGCAGGGGACTGGGAAGGTTGAGGCAGGGCAATATATGTTTCATGTTGAGACAGGGCCAGTCATTGCTCATTGCATAGTGAGCCTGAATTGAGAAGACCTAGGCATTTTAATTATCTGCCAAAACAAAAAAAAAAACTTTACACCCTGTGGGTGCTTTTAAGATACCTTGCAGTAGCCTTTATCATTTTATAAAACTGAAAACACCTTCAAATATGCTTTACATAATATTTTTGCTCCAACCTTTTGTAATTTCTGTCTTGAAATTAGGACTTGTGTCCGTTGCCTTATTTCAATTTCATGGCTGTAACTCTTGCTATGCTTCTCAAAACTTGTTCTCCCGCTTGTGTGTGCGATATATGGTCATCCTTGCCTTGGCGTCCCTCTGCCATGGCCCTATCTAAACTTAAACCTGAACATTTGATGACGGCAAAAAAGTAAGCAGCTCCTGACCACACCCCCTCCCATTCTCCCCTCCAGCCTTGTATCCTCCCTCTTCATTAACTTTTTGATATTATACGCATGCTCATAAAAATGTGCTACTGTCACTCAGTTCATTGGTGCCCCCTGCTTATCATATTACCCCCCCCCCCAAAAAAAA
>JAVQJS010119521.1:0-28656 GCA_036024795.1 Galaxias rostratus | reverse complement strand
AAATGGTCTTCCAACAGTCTTGAAGGAGTTCCCAGAGATGCTTAGCACTTGTTGGCCCTTTTGCCTTCACTCTGCGGTCCAGCTCACCCCAAACCATCTCGATTGGGTTCAGGTCCGGTGACTGTGGAGGCCAGGTCATCTGGCGCAGCACCCCATGACTCTTCTTCTTGGTCAAATAGCCCTTACATAGCCTGGAGGTGTGTTGGGGTGATTGTCCTGTTGAAAAATAAATTATGGTCAGACTAAACGCAAACCGGATGGAATTGCATGCAGCTGCAAGATGCTGTGGTAGCCATGCCGGTTCAATATGCCTTCAATTTTCAATAAATTCCCAACATGTGACCAGCAAAGCACCCCCACACTATTATTCCTCCTTCTCCATGCTTCACGGTGGGAACCAGGCATGTAGAGTCCATCCGTTCACATTATCTGCGTCGCACAGACACGATGGTTGGAACCAAAGATCTCAAATTTGGACTAATGAGACCAAAGCACAGATTTCCACTGGTCTAATGTCCATTCCTTGTGTTCTTTGGCCCAAACAAGTCTCCTCTGGTTGTTGCCTGTCCTTAGCAGTGGTTTCCTAGCAGCTATTCTACCATAAAGGCCTGGTTCACACAGTCTCCTCCTAACAGTTTTTATAGAGATGAGTCTGTTGCTAGAACTCGGTGTGGCACTGACCTGGTCTCTAATCTGAGCTGCTGTTAACCTTTTCTGGGGCGGTCCTCATGTGAGTCAGTTTCTTTGTAGCGCTTGATGGTTTTTGCGACTGCACTTGGGGACACTTTCAAAATGTTCCCAATTTTTCGGACTGACTGACTTCATTTTTTAAAGTAATGATGGCCACTCGTTTTCCTTTACTTAGCTGCTTTTTGCTTGCCATAATACAAATTCTAACAGTCTATTCAGTTGGACTATCAGCTGTGTATCCACCGGACTTCTGCACAACACAACTGATGGTCCCAACCCCATTTATAAGGCAAGAAATTCCACTTATTAAACCTGAAAGGGCACACCCGTGAAGTGAAAACCATTTCAGGAGATTACCTCTTGAAGCTCATCAAGAGAATGCCGAGTGTGTGCAAAGCAGTAATCAGAGCAAAAGGTGGCTACTTTGAAAAAACTAGAATATAAGGCGTATTTTCAGTCATTTGACACTTTTTCGTTAAGTACATCTTTCCACATGTGTTAATTCATAGTTTTGATGCCTTCAGTGTGAATCTACAATGTCAATAATCATGAAAAGAAAGGAAAATCATTGAATGAGAAAGTGTGAACTTTTGGTCTGTACTGTATCTGTCCTGTCCAGTCTATTGTTCAGGTGAACCCCAAGGTACTTGTAAGATTTAACAATCTCAATGTCTATTCGCTGGATGTTCACTGGTGTGGGTGAAGAATTTTGGTGCCTCCTGAAGTCCATCACCATCTCATTAGTCTTACCTGTGTTAAGCTGGAGGTGCTTCCTCTGGCACCAGAAGGCAAAGTACTGAGTAAGTTGTCTGTACTCACTGTTTTCCACAGCTGTAGTACCCTCCATAGCTTCAGGCTCAGATTGAATAGGAACTCCACTATACTATACAGTTGGTCTCTGCTAGATTTGAGGAGCCTTGAGCTGATGCCATCTGGGCCCGCCTTCTTTGCCTTACACCTTCTGAGTTCACTCCTCATCTGGCTTGTTGTGAGGGACAAGGTGGGGATACCCTGGCAGTAAGGACAAAGGAGGTCACAGCAGGTGGGAATGGGTCATGTACAGGGGCACCTGACTGATCAAATCTGTTAAAAGAAAATAGTCATTCACCCACTTTAGGTCCCCCCTTGGTCTAGGAGTCTGGTGCCTTCTACCCAGAGTTGGTTTTTGGGTCTTTCCAGACCGCTGACATTTCTCTGCTGCAGCTGCTCCCCCTTCCTCTTCCTGTGGTTGTTTTTTCCCTCCCTGATCTTCCACTTCAGCTTTCTCTGTGCAATCCTCAGCTCATCCATGTTGCCTTAACCAAAAGCTCTCCTTTTGTCCTTAAGGAGAGCATTTATGTTAGGAGTAATCCAGGCTTTGTACCGTCCTTTAGAGTATGATGTTTTCCACACAAAAGGTGAAATACTCAGTGATGCAGTCGGTAAGGCTGTTAATGTCCTCCCCATGAGAGTCAGTAAACCCATCCCACACAGTAGTGTCAAAACAGTCTTTCAGGGCCTATCCAGACTCATCAGACCATCTCATCACAGTGCATGTGGACACTATGCCAAGCATTTTAGTTCTTGATTGTGGCGCCAGGTGTATTCTCCTTGGGTTAGGCACTTCCTGCACCCAGCCATCATGTGTCTGAGTAGTCTGTGTTTCCCTCCACATTAAGCAAACAAATTGGTCAGAACTCACTAATGCCACTAGAATCTTTCTCTTTCAGAATAAGCACTTCTCTGGTTTGACGCCACGATCTGGGGACAATTTGTTTTTTTTCATGCTAGCTTCAGTAGTTTTCAAAGGAAACGTAGGGCAACATGTGCTTTTTTATACAGTCTGTATGGTACTCAATTAGGTCCTTGTGCCCGTACTCCTCTTGCAAATCTGACTGTATTTTCCACCTCTTAACATTTTTGAGGACTGATGTCCACTTGCTCTATTTGATCATCAATTGGTGGAATTCATGCATTTTCTCATCTGTGTGAGTTTCTTTTAGGTGGGACTCGTTTCTGTTTGGTTGTTTTAAGCCAATTATTTTTGCTTTGTTGAACACAGACTTAGTGAACCTAAAGGGGTCTTTGCAGAATTGACTGCATGCTAATGCTTTCTTCTTTTGGTTTCTTCGTAGGTTCTCGTCTCTCCTCAATGTTTAAACCACCTCTTCAAGCTGTCCTCCAGGTGCTGCCTCAGTCCTGGAGTTGTTGGTGGCCTGTGGACTTTGCTTTGGGTCCCGCCGCCGGCCGTCATTCAACTTACTTGCTTGACTCTACTGGTCAATGCGAATCACCTGCTTCTACCTACTTAAGCAACCTTTCTTACTCTGGTGTATTCTCAGGCCCTTGCTGTTACCTTTTCTAAGCCACAAGGGCAGATCTGGTGACTTTTACCTATGATAGCATTGGCTTTTGAAGTGGTCTAAGGGTCAAAACTGTTTTTGTGAGTCATCTTCCGTCCCCACTCTCGCAGACCCCTGGGGGTATTTTCACTTTAGCCTTGTTAGTAGCTTTCTTCGGAAGAACTCATTCCATAGAATGGTGTTTAGTGTTGCAGACACAAGTTGCAAGCCCATGTCTGCCCTACTGGTGTCTGTTTCCTCCGCTCAGCTGTCTCTCCGATCTGTCACAAGGACATTCCCCTGTGGTCAGTCATTCTATTCACAACAGTCGCAAGAAACCCAACCATTATCAAGTTTGCAGACGACACAACGGTGGTTGGTCTCATAAATAAGGAGTTCTAACACCTGGCGGCGTGGTACGCCAACAACAACCTTGTCCTCAACACCGAGAAGACCAAGGAACTCATTGTGGACTTTAGAAAGACCAAAGGAGGCACACACACCCCTATCTGCATCGATAGGACAGAGGTTGAGCGTGTCACCAGCTTTAAGTTTCTGGGCGTCCACATCTCAAAGGACCTCTCCTGGGCCTTCAACACTTCCACCCTGGTTAAGAAGGCCCACCAGCAACTCTTCATGAGGAGACTGAGGAAAGCCCATCTGTCTCCTCAGATTCTGGGGAACTTTTACCAATTGCTGCACAATTGAAAGCATCCTCACCAACTGCATCACAGTTCGGTATGGCAGCTGTTCTGCCTTGGACCGGAAAACACTTCAGAGGGTAATGAAAACGGCCTAACGTATCACCAGCACTCTACTCCCAGCAATTCAGACTGTTCAGCACAAGTGCTGTCTGCGGAAGGCACGCAGGATCACCAGTGACACCTCCCACCCCAGCCACAGACTGTTTGCCCTCCTTCCCACTGGGAGGAGCTACATTCTAGGACTCGCAGGTTCAGGAACAGCGTTCTCCCCTCAGCTGTCACCATGCTGAACTCTGCACCACACAGTACCACCCCAGATGCCCCCACCTGGACCCCCCCCCCCAACCTACTCCAATGACTTAACAATGACTTAACCATGCACTGCTGCAGCTTGCTAATAATATACTTATACCAATCCAATGTCTATACTGTTTATACTGTTTACACCGATCCACTGTCTATACTTTTTATATTGATTCACTGTCTACTCTGTATATACCTCATGGCATCGTATTGATATTTATCTATTGTATTCATATTTATCACTTATGTACACACATTTTACTGCTTCCTTTGCACTTCTGGTTAGATGCTAACTGCATTTCGTTGTCTCAGTACGTGTACTCTGTTCAATGACAATAAAGTTGAATCTAAATCTAAATCCAGACGGGCCATTTGAATATACATACGATAGGATGTTCAAAATATCCATTATGCCATATTCCAAGATGAGCACTTCAAAAGACAATCCTTTAGAATGGACTTAGGTTTAGAGCATAAATGTCATCTGGGTTTCCAAGTGAGCACCCTCCATCCCAGATGTTTTGTTCCTTTGAGCTCACAACAGCTCCAGAAAGTTTAATGGTGAGTAATAACATCTCAAAGCCACCCCCCTCTGTATCCGTCTTGGCAAAGCTAGATATTAAAAACAAATAATGTGTTTTTTTCATTCATCTGAGTGATACACCTGTACCTGTCCATAATTCCAATTCCTGCAGGCTTCAATAGGAAAAAAAAAACATTATTCAGAAATGTTTTTTTATGTGAAATCTTAAACTGTTAAAATGGATCGTCTTTTAATTTAAATAGCTGTTTTTATTGTTGATTAACAAATATGGATGAGGAATGTTTAGCGCTAGAGGTGCAGTATATACTCCCACCTTCCCTGTTTTTTTGGTTCATGTTGGAAGGCGCATGTCCCAAAATGATAGGCAAATGATACTGGTAAGATTCATTTTTGTTATGAGTGAAAAACAATGCTCATAGTTAGGTGCTTCCACTGTACCTAACAAATGATATACAAGTATAAGCCTGTCCTGACAGAAGGTAGAGTATTTTCATAAAGTGCATCTGAAAAGTAAAAAAAAAAGATCATCAGTTCAACATCAGTTGAACCCTTATAATGGAAAAGCTTTTGGCTAGCTTTCATGCTTTCCCCCCATACTTCATTACATTGTACAGTGAACTTCTTGCATCATGAGTAACATCTTTCAAATCATAAAACCTTGAAAAAGTCTCATAACTGGGAGAAATGCATCATCCTTAAAAAGGTCCATTTGATGAGGCACATTGTCTTTTAAATTCCATTTAAGTACGGTTCCACTGTCAGTTTTTCCATCGGATTTGCTGGGGAAACAAAGTAAATAAAATTATTTGAGTAGTAAAGCCATTTATTTCAGGCTTTTTTCAACTAGAATTGTTATTTTACAAAAAAAAACATCCACCATAGCTCTACAGCTCAACAAATTGACATACAGCAACCATTATGTATGCTAACGAAATTAGAAATAGTTTCCTTTTTTGAAATTTTGAACCAATAATAACACACATTTTATACTGTTCATGTGATATGAGATTATATTTATCCATACAACATTTTTGGTTTAACCATGCTTAAAGATGCATCACTATATGTAAACCATACCTATTATAAGAGATAAGCATTAACCTAATTACATTTGGTCCTACACAGGCATTGAGGAGGACGTTCTTACCGAGTTGTTAAGGATTTCCTCTATCTTCCTGTCCTCGGGTGACCCAGCCTCCACTTTCTTCCGGTAACTTATCAATTGCTGCCTCTCCTTTAGGTCCCTGTACGTCTGAAAGACCCCAAAACCATGTTAACGTTTTCCTGAGAACCAAAGTTGTATTATAATAATAATTTTTCATAAGTTATAATAATGGTGGCATTACTGGACTGACGGATTAATATAACAAACCAAAAGGGCCAGGAATTGGATTCTATCACTTCATTATAGAATTACTGTTATATATGTTTTGTAAGCCTCAATACTGATGACTTAGTAAATAATTTTTGGGTGGTGTCAGAGGTAAATTAATCAGAAAAAGGGTATGATGTAAATGTCTCACATTGATAATAACGTCATGACACTTGTGTTTCTGCGCCAAGCTGATCTTCAGTTCAGTGTCGTCGATCAGGTTTACATAATCTTGCAATACCTGAAAAACAATACATGGACAGACAATGTAAATAAATCTCTGAGCTTTTCCGTTTTATTTAAAATGTCATCGCCCCATTTTGAAGAATTCTATAAAAATATGCTATACCCGACCATACTCACTAAGCTCACAACAAAAGAACCATGGTACCCCCCTGTGTTCATGTTAAGATACTGGGGCAGCGGTACCTGCACAGGCGCGTTGTTTTTCTGCAGGATGTCAACCACACGGTGGAAGCCTATGGGTGACCTCTTCTTAGTGTAGCCAAGCCAATTCTTGGAGGCAAACAAGGCGTCCACATCAAACCATGCCTTAAGCTTGGCCCTCGCCCCTAGTGCTGTCAGGATAAACTGCTTTTCTGAAATCTGCAGCACAAAAATACATTGTTATAGAAGCTACACAAACCACTTACAGAAAATTATTACTGGCCAAATTGAGTCCTTTCAAACTTATAGTCCTTTTTAATATGACCTATTGCATTTTTTTTGTCATATACTTTTCAAAGCGCCCCCCAAAAACAACCTAAAATAAACTATTCACAACCCTACGTCGCTTACCCTGAAGGTCTTTCGTATGTTGGCTGGACTGCTGAATGTGCCCTGTAGGTGAAAAAAGCCTAGTTAGGGGCACATGGTTCTTCACTTTGATTCTAGAAAATCAAAAGATAGAATTCATACAATGGACATAGAAACTGCCTTAAACACATGGAAACTCAACAGATAAAACTAATTCCATAAATCGAGTCTATACAATTTTTTTATGATGGCAGAACTTCAAATTTCAGATTAAAGATTTTTCAGATTTTCAGATTTCAGATTAAATTAAAAAACAAACATTTATAATTTTAACAATGGTGATTGTCTACTGATCACTTACCTTTTGGACAAAAGAAGAAGCCAATTATAACAAGTTTTGAGTTTCTTTTGCTTAATTTGATTGAATGGAATTGACACTCACTAAGCCTCAGACTAGGCTTGTCATTCAAAAGCATCAAAGTACCACATTCAACAGTTTGATGACCTTTGTACCCATCTGGGTATGGTGAAACCTTTAAATATCCGACTGACAAGTCATACATAATTGTTTTTTGGCAGATATAAGAGTATATGCTAAATAGCGCATCATTTGCTGTGATAATGACGGAAAGCATTAGAATTCCCTCCGCTCTGTGGCTTACATCAGCCTCCCCGTAGTGGTAGAAGCAGGAGTAGTATAGAGTGGTGATGATGGGCATGCTAAGGATAGAGGCTTTCCTGGGATATTTCTTAAAGATGTCCGTCTGCCCACTGCTCTCTGTCTTTTTGTCGTTAGCCTGGCAATAAAAGAGGAGACAAACACAACATAGCTTAGCAACTCTGACAGATGCATGGTGAAGGTTTTTAAAGTGTAATTGAAAATAACTAAGGTGTCTTCTCACTTCAATAATGATCTGTCTCTCCAAGAGTGTGTAGTGATCTTGAATGTGAGTAGCATCGTCTGGGGAAAAGGGGAGACTGAACCCCCACCCCTTACAGTCAGCCATAATTTGTTGTTGCTACAAAGGTCTTGATAGTAGGATTTATTCAAGCACTTTCAATGAGGGTTTTTTGTTTCATTACCTTAGCTCAGTAGATGGTTGTCTAAATGATTATTCAATCAGTGAAATTTATTTACCTGAGGCAGCTTTTGAGGAAATCTCTCTGCCGATTTTCATCTTTGAAATTCAGATGTTCTTTGTACTGCATAAGCTAAACGCAAACACAAAGAAAAAACACAATTTATAATCAACTAATGAGCGGAAATAGGGTCTAAAATACCATGCAAGCATTGGGTGATCCATTTTAACAAAAAACAAGTACTGACAGTTAACCTTGGTGATATGTAATTATTTAATTCATAAAGAACATAGCAATATAGAGTATAATTTACTATGCATATGTATTACTTACATGTACTTTAACTCAATAGCATAAAGAAATCTGATTGTGCATTCATGGTACATACCGCCATTTCTTCGGTTCTGCCCAAGGACCTTAAATTGATTGCCAATTAGGGTATAATAATTAAATTATCTTATTTATCATTGATGACAGTGAGGTATAACTGGATTTGCATAACAAAACCTATTGACACAATGTGATTCTAGTCAGAGACTTGCCTCAACAGCTCCACCAGAAGCTTCTGATCTCCCACTTCTTTAAGGTAGTGGATGTAATGCCGCAAGGCTAGTTCCCTCGACGTCAACTCCCGAAAGAGAATTTCTGCACAAAACCATAATAGTATTACAATACTGATACTAATTACGGCTTATTGATTTTCCTTATTGTGTAAAAAAGCTATTAACAGAAGCTGAAACCTTTAAATAGGTAGAACAGTAAAAAACACATGCAATTAGTGATATAATGTGACTTGAAGCTTACCTTGATTCAATGATTTCTTTAAAAATATTAAAACCTAAAATAAAAAATAAAAAAAATATTATTTACTGTGCCAACCATAAATATTTGGCCAGCGACACATTTAAAAATAATATATAAATATTGAACAGAAAAAATATATTGCTGTCCAAATACATGAGGGATTGACATTTTCTAATTTAAACGAAAAGTACTGATTAAAGATGATCTTACTGCTGTTATCACGTTCCCGTCATAGGCATTTACAGCCTCATCCAAAAGCAGCAGCTTATCTTGTAATGAGCGAAATTTCTCTAAAGAAAAGGCCTGTGAGAAAATACAATGGAAAATAAGGTCAGCAGTAAATTTAAATGGAACTACAATCTATAAAAAAAATATCATAGAGCAACTGCTAATATACACAGAGGATCAGCTGATTGCATGTCATCCAAATTGTACCTGACTATTAAAAGACGGGACAAGGTTGTGTTTGTGTTGTAGAAATATGTGCCCAGAGTCCCTACAGTTAGTCACCCAGTAGTTGGGTGGACACCACTACTTAAAAGGATGAGGATACAGTTAAATGTGAAGGAAAAGACAATTTCTTATTCTAAAAAACGCACACACAAAAAGACAATCAAACCTTGCCCTGTTGCATTCTCTTCACAGTCTCTTCAGGGTTCCAATCACTGACATAGTCCTAACGTCACAATACCACAACATTGCCATTAGTTAACAAAACCATAGCATAAATAAGTCTTACTTTCATGCTCTATATATGCAATTATCACCTTGTATTCAGATTTTGGCTTCCTCAGCTCGGGGGCATAATTTTTGGAAGATAGATCACCTACAGCTATAGAAATCAAAACATTAAACAAGAATCACCAACATTATTTCATCTTTTATCATCAACTAAATATGACTTAATTCCTTAATAACTAATTAGTTACGTACACTCAGAAAAAGACTGGAAGCCCCCTGTTTTGGCCTTTCCTACTCACGACAAGAGACAAAGTGGAGTTAGATAGTACACCACCTATTTAGGTAACAAACAGTGAAGAAACACTACCTTAGAATAGCTAGCTCAAATAGTATACCTTTAAAAAGAGAGCTCAAGGAGTATCCAGAGTAATTCTTGGTTAGTGAGGGGGTTGTGTTAATTTTGGGGAACGCCTGGTCCTTAGTTTCAGCCGTCGATCGACTGCTGGAGGCTGTCTCCTTCACAGACCAGGAGATGCCTGAGAACAACACAGTAACACTGTGTTACAATGTTATTTGACAAAGCATATTTAGTAATGGTTAAAAAATACATTGCTTCTTTAAAAATGCGTCTTACTTCCAATAGGTTCGCCACTCCAGCTGACTTTCTGTACATCATCATCTTCATACTCCTCTTCCTCTACAAAACTACAGCTGTTCACCGCCCTCTTTGATTCTTTTAGCTACAAGAAAGTAAATAGTAGTAGAACCTTTACAGAACTTAATTGTGAACTTTCTTTAATATAAGCTTGTCAGACACTGACAACCCCCTAACTACTCGGTGCTAACAGTGGATACAAGGGAAACATGGAAAATTACCCTGGAGAACTCGTCATCTTCATCGTCAAACGTGAAAGCCTTAAACTTGGAGCTGTTCCAGTATTCATCTTCATCTGGTTTACTTCTAGTCATCTAAAAAAGATAATGTTAGCTGCACGTTATCGTATTCCCGACCTTTTCTTAAATATTATGTTTCTCAATCCATGATGAGACGTTAGACATAACATCGTAACGTAGAGTGCATAGTCGTATAGAATAATATAGCCTACCGTAGCTATTAAAAGCTAATTTGATCACAGTCAGGTTAAATTCCGTTTTTTTAGAATTGGGTAGGGAGCTGCTTATGCATTCTTGTCTTGACGCTAGCGGCTGTCAAATATAGGCAGATGTTTCTATCTATCTATAAATCATGGCAAGCCAAGCGAGTTTTCAAACACATTTAGGTACAACACAGAATAAAATGTCCAAATCTTTGTACGCGAGTAATTGACAAAAACCTTACAAAGAGTTGTTTACCTTTGCTTTAGCTTGTAACAGGTTTATGAGCAGGCTACCTGATAGATACGCAATGAACTCTAGGACTTGTAGTGCTGAAGACAATTTTGGGTGCGCAATTTTCATTGAATAAGACTACAATAATGTAATGTCTCTTTTCACTCTGCCGGCTGTGTACAACTTGACATTATTAAATCCATGCTGATCATCAGTCTTTTTTATGAACGTATATCACAATAAGTGATTTTAATTAAACATATGTATTAATAAGTAGGGATTTTTAGAAGAAAGAATCAAGGAATGCGTTGTTAAACTTCACTTGCGTTCAATTAGGGGGGTTATTTTAGCAAGTGCACACTTCAGTGTAAAACTCGACACTTTTTTCATTCCTGGCTAGGTGTGTGCTGTAACCCTGTACTTGACTATTTCAAAGTAATTCAACTTTCTAGTTAACGTACCCGTAAAAATAGGTTATTTGATATCTTTATATCTAGCCTTGTTCAGGAAGATGCTAGAAATATGACCAGTGACATACTTCCGCCTCTAGTGTTTTCTACCAACTGCAACAGACTAGCGCACTACAGCTAGGCAGCATTGAAACTGTCCGCGTTTGCTAGCACGGTTTATTTTAATAACAACCTATCTATACTACTTCAATAAATTTAAGTCTAACCATTAGTTTCGACATTGAAATAAATAAACAGGGTGAGCCTACACAAGCAACTGTGAAATATAGTTAAGGTAGGTTGTCACAGGACGGCTGTTTGAAACAAAAATTACATAGCATGGCTAAATGGGGAGAAGGGGATCCACGCTGGATCGTGGAGCAGAGAGCAGATGCAACAAACGTCAACAACTGGCATTGGTAGGTAATCCGTATATGCCATCCGTTCAATGCACACTTTTAAAGCAGCTCCAGTCCAAAACGCTTGTAGTCCATAATCGTTATTATAATATTGTCCATTAACGGAATTAATATCCAATTCGTGCTACCCTGTCTATGTTGCATTGAAACAGATAACCTGTTTATTGGATCATATAAAAATGTGTTGTGCTCCTGTGGTTACACCGGCGAGGTATTTGCTGGAACAACTGTCAGACAGTAAGATGACAGTTGCGATGCTGCAGAACCGTGTGTGTGTGTGTGTGTGTGTGTGTGTGTGTGTGTGTGTGTGTGTGTGTGTGTGTGTGTGTGAGAGTGAGAGAGAGAGAGAGAGAGAGAGAGAGAGAGGGGGGCACTTTGAACTCCTTTGCTGAGAGGAATATTGTCTATCCAATTTTGCATAGTAACTCCTAAAAATAACTTATGCCTAACCCATCCGTTCATCATTCAAACAATGTGAGAATTATGACAATACCCAGCTTAGACCACATAAAGTACAGTAAAGTAAAGTAAAGTTAAGGCGTGCTGCTTAGCAGCTGTCCTCAAGTTTAGAATCATCTGGAATGCCACTCTAGGACAGCTCGCCAACAAGGCTATTTTTAGAGCAACACAGGGTACTATGGGTACAACTGTGTAAGGACATAAGAGATATTTTTATATATGAAACTGAAGGGAAGATTGTAAACCTCAAAAGGGTAATAGGAAGAAAAATAGACAGGACAACTTAATAATAAGCATAACCTTACTGATGCATTTAGTGTTTTCTGAAATGTCCTGAGCAGAAACCAATAAAAATATTTATTGGGGTATTTTGAGTGGAAGAAAATACTGATATGTAGCATTCCTTTTGTGATAATTTAATGAACAACATTTATTCATAAAAATAAATAAAAAATCATCCTGAAAATGCTATATAATTTTATGTCTGGAATTGCAACGTATGGAATTATTTTCAAGGACTGAAAAAAAAAAAAATTCTGTAAGCAGCAATGATTCTCCTGTTTGTTGTAATCCTACCATTGAAAGCGTCAATGTTTCCATGATTTGAGAAAACTCTGAGACTATTTGATTAAATTTGTCGTCTAAGAACATAATTGATTGAAAACTGTTAGCTTTTTCATTATCTTTTCAATTTCTGTAAAGTGGCAAGATTAGAGGGGCAGTCAAGTAGAAAGCAGTTGCACCTATTTACATGGAGAGGCGGCTTTTTGTATTTAAGTCATACAAAATTTTTGCAGTTCAGAGAACAATTGCCCTATTGCATGTTTTTCCTACCTAGGACTGAGCGTGACGTGACTGGCTGGTCATCAGACAAGCTGAAAGAGCTGCTGCTGGGGGTCTGTGTGGAGGGGCTTGAAGGCAGTTGTGAGATCACTGACGTCTCCAAGCTAGAGGGAGAGGCATCGATCAACAACCGAAAGGGAAAGCTCATATACTTTTACGAATGGGTTGTAACAGCCACTTGGACAGGTAATCGCAATAAAATAATAAAAGGTTGATTGTTAAAAAAAGGGTTTTGTGATGATCAATGATGATCTTGATGTCTGCTATCTCCACATACCTGCTTTCCACCTACTTAATACAGGGACATCAAAAACAGGGATCAAATACAAAGGAAATGTAGACGTTCCCAACCTCTCAGATGAAAATGACATGGACGACCTAGATGTAAGCAATGACCACTGAACTCTCTCCCTTGAGATAACTGTTTAGTTGTTCACTAATGTTATCAACGCTTTATAATATTGTTTTCACCATATAGTTATTTGTTTTGTTCTCATAGATCACTGTAACACTTTGCAAAGATGAACCCAACACAACACTTGTGGACCTCATGAAAAAGGAGGGAATAAAGAAAGTTCGAACAGCCCTGGGAAGCTATATAGGGCACCTTAAAACAGGTGAGATGATTGTATACTGTTTTGCTCGATAAGATTGAGTTACATAATTTTTTTATCAATAATTACAGTTTACTCACAATTGTTAGTGAGGCGAGATTTTGCGCAATTAAAAAAAACGTGGTCTAAGTATTTAAATCCGCTACAAATTAGTTTTTTTACTCCGTTTTACAGATGTATTTTTTTCTGAATGTTCCTCTTTTCAAATGTGTCTTTTGTATAGAGTTCACCCAAGGCATGATTCTACCCACTGTGAATGGCATGAACAAACCACAGCAATCTAAACCACAGACCAAGATTAAGGCCGACAAAACCCTGGTAGTGGACGTCTTGCTTGACTTATAGTGATAAGGCAATAATCAAGAGTAGAAAAGTGAAATGGCTTTTGTAGGAGTTTCTAATGAGAATCCTATTAGGCACTTTAACCTACCAGTCATCTTATGATTGATGGTGTCATGTTAGCCCACATTTCGAGTTTGCTGTTTTTTTTTCTTCTGTGAATGTTTTCTAAGGGCTGGTGTGGCTCTAGAACACGCTCAGTCTGCTAATGTTAATGTGGTCTACAGATATCCTCCTCAAGCTCCACCGTCTCGAGCCCGGCACCAAGCAGCAGCAGCAGCAGCAGCAGCACGGGGGTGAAGATCCCCACCTGCAGGTTCTCCCTAAAGGACACTTTCCTCACTTCAGCTGATGAGCTTTACAGGACCTTTACCAACCAAGAGGTGAGGCCTCAAGTTCGCGTGGACATACTCTTTTAACCTAAGATGCAATTTAATCAAGAGGCTGGGTCCCACTCCTTGAGTAACATAATGTATTTCAATGTGTAATTCTTAAAAAAATACCAAAAGTCAAAATAACAAATAATTTTTTATAAACTTAAAATGCAAGATTCTTTTTTGAAAATGGGAGGTTTTTAACATACAGTATGGCTGGTTCCGATATACTTCATTTAAACCCTAATCCGAATGTCTGTAGATGGTCCAGGTGTTTACTCATTCTCCAGCTGTTGTGGAGGGACACAAAGGAGGGAAGTTCCAACTGTTGGACGGGAATGTGCATGGGGAATTCAAAGAACTAGTAAGGCTGACATTCAGCTCCTTGTCCTGAGACAACTCTGTGATGTATTGCTGTAAAAGCTATAATTTTAATAATTTAACTTCACCGACTGCATTATATGTGTCATGCCTGTTGTATTTTTATTTACTTTTTTAGGTCCCAGATGAAAAGATTGTCATGCAGTGGAGGTTCAAGACCTGGCCATGCGGTATTTTCCCTTTCCCTTTTTTCCTGTTTTCTATTTCTTTTAACTTAGACATTTCAATTGTCTTTCCTAGCTATTTTCTGAGAGAAAGAACTAAGGTTGGACTTGAAAGGCTATACTGTAAATTGGGGATCAGCACATCAGCTCTGTCTTTTGATTTTCTGCTAACGTGTTTAATATAGAATTGTGTTCTTTTCTAGAGCACTATGCCACTATATCCATCGATATGAAAGACAGAGGCAACGAAACAGAGCTGAAACTTGACTGTAAAGGAGTTCCATCAGGAGAGGAGGACAGAACCAAAGAGGGTTGGAAGAGATACTACTTTGAAGCCATCAAACAGACTTTTGGTTATGGGTCTAGAATGTAGGCTTTGGATTATGTAAAGAAAGAAAATTGTTATTTAGTGTTGCAGAGCTTTTCTGTCTTTGGGGCAATGTCTGTCTTGGAGCAAGCTTTTTAAAATGGTGCCTTTTCTCATTGTAATAGCTGCTCTTTGTCTAAGTGTTTTTAGGTCAAGGTTTATGAGGTTACCTCACAATGATAACGGGAAAGGCAATATAGAAAACTTGAATCATTTATCTGCTGACAGTATTTGGAGATTTTAAACATTACAATCAGTGGCATAATAGTGTTATAAACTCAATATACATTTTAGTAAATCATGTTTTGCCGACGTTTTTACTACATTTGTTTATCAGGAATGTGTCTGAATTATTTTCGGAAAGAATTAATAGCATGAAATCAAATATTTAAATGTTTAGTTGTAAATATGCAATTTAATGTTATATTTGTCAGCATCACAAATACACGCTTCCTATGCATTTTGCATCTGTACCTTACCATTTCGTCTGGTTAAATTGCCATATAGTTAATAGCCTATGTAGAAGCACCCGAATCTCCGGTGCATGTTTTGATGTCGTGGACAAACCTGTCACGCAAACCTCAAGTGTGTGCATCCCTGATTGGTCAACAAATACTTCTTCTCTCTCCATTGGCCATATCAACAGTAGTCGTACAATGATTGGTCGATAAAAAGGATTAGGAAGTGTCTCCTTAAGGTTAGAGTCTGCTATCAACACAGCATTATATATCCTTCTCTGATGAAATCCTACATCAGAAGCTTGATTATTCCCCTTTGTCATCAGTTCATTTCGAATTTCTTTTGAACAGAGACAGCAGACAATATATTGTAAACTACCGAAGATCTGCTTATTGCTTCTTACACGTATTGACTTCTGTTTTACTCGTTACTGTCCAGCTAGCTAGCCTTACGTTAGTTTGGCTAACTCACCATACTGTTATTTAGTAGCATAGCATAGCTATGTTTTTGTGAAAACTGAATCTCCTAGCATGACTAATCTGTCTACAGCGTAACTGGCTATCAACCTTTTTTTTTTTTAACCATGAACGCCAATGTTAGCTAACTAATTAGCTGTTCTGGCTCTTAAAATCCTTGATTGAGAGTTGTTACGAACTGAATAGCTGAATGAACACACTGGTTACCTTGAGCAGCTACTAGATAGGGATGGATTTTAAAAGATTGTTAAATACCTCAAGAATGCTGTGGTTCCTGTTTATTCTCGTAATCTTCTCAAGTGACTTAATAGCGGGTAAGTGTTGTCTGATTTTGTCGACCACAGTACAGTCTGTAGTTTAACTGTTCACGATTAGACTAGAGTAAATAACTTACGATGCCTCGCTAACAGCTGTAGAATCCAGCGTGTGTGTGAGACAGCTTGCACTTGTTTTATTGTTTGTTGTACCTGTCTGTAGTTTCTGAATTTTGAAACAGAGATTAAGAGCTAAACTCGGTGACATTAAACTGCTACCATACTGGTCTTTATCACTTAACGCTTAGAGTGTTAGAGTGTTTTGCCCATACACACTTAAATGGCTAGTCAAAGATCCAGTCACTATTCCATGTAGTCTACATTGTAGATATTCCATTAATATTTCTTCCTCATATGTTAAATACAGAGGAGGATCCCGAAGGCAAGGATGAGCCAGAGCTAAAGGTAAAAATATCAGATGCCAGTTATCGGGGTCATGTGATTCAACATCACATCAAGATGTACCTAGATTTGTTTTACTGGATAACAGTTAATTATCTGACATTTTATCTAAAGTGTCGACATGTTTGTAAAGCTCTTATTTTATTAAATGTTTGATGTGAACAGTCAATCCACTGGTCCAACACATGGTCAACATGTTAGAAATACTTATATTATTAATGCAGAACCTGAGCACAATCAGTATGTCTTAGTCTTTATTCTATTTTCTTGTTTTTAATCAGCACTTTGCTTTCTGTATGTATTAGCTAACCAAAATATTTCTCTTGACATTATCTGACAGTTTTCTCACAATATCCCATTAGCAGTCATCTGTCTTTTGAGCAATGCCCATTTAAACCCCCTAGTGCTTTGATGTAGAACCTTCTTTCTCTTATTCCTCACTAGTCCTATCATGACCTGAACTCTGAGGAAGAAATAACTCCAGTAGGCTCAAACATTGTTGCCGGGGACGGAATATCATCTCGGGAGCCCGTGCAACCTGACGCCGAGAAACCTGCCGAAGATGGGCTCCTAGAGAGTGAGGAGAAGGAAGACCTGCCCAACCAACCTCCACCACTAGAAGAGAGGCCTAAAGAGGGTAGGGAAAAAGGATGTTAAAAAACAGGGTTGTTTATTTTAGACAAAGGAAACGCAGAACATGGAGACCAAATGCATAGTTAAAAGTTTGGAGTTTTTACATTTTTACAATATTTTAATTCCTCTTTTTTCCCCGGGTTGCCTCCAAAACCCTCGGTTATCTTTTTACGATAATCAGACCCTGTGCACTGCTGTATTAGAAGTGATTTTTCAATAAATGCAGATATTACTTTGATTCACACAATGTGTAAATGATCTTAACTCTTGCAGAAAGGACTGTTAAAAACGTCTTAGAATGTTTGTAGTCCTATACTTTCTATTGCATTCAGAGGATCCCTTATTCAATTGAAAAGGACTGTGCCAAAGAATTATATTTAATCTTTAAATAAATGTAACTATCGTGCATGAAATGGTAAATGTATGTGATACTGTTAGTATGTACCCTTTGTAACCCCCTTTCCCATTTGTACGGACACAGTTCCTGTGGTGAATGGTGGCACAGCAAATGGGGAACCCTGTGTGTTCCCCTTTCTGTTCTTGATGAAGGAGTACTCTGATTGTACCACCGAGGGACGGGGAGATGGGCGGCTGTGGTGTGCCACCACATATGACTACGACAGAGAAAAGAAATGGGGCTTCTGTGAAAGTAAGTCAACCTGATGCCAGATATGGAATGTTTGGATTGTGAAAGACCAAATGAGATTGAGTGAGGCAGTAGGCTTATGAATACGGTAACACATTACCTTTACACAAGCACAGCAACAGTTTTCTACCCCTATTTTTTGGTAAGAGGGGCAAAAGTATTGTGCGGACTGTAGGCGGGTTGTTAGTTAGCACAAATCACACCTAAAATCTGGTGAACCTCCAATTAATATGCGTTTAAAATAAGAAATATTAAAACCTTCTGTTTTTATTATTACTTTAAATGTGGTGTTACAAGTGTCATCCTGCACATAGAATCAATAATTGTGTTAAAAATGAGACTGTAAATCAATTGAACTAGAAGTACAACAATCTTCTCTATTGGCCAAATAAGGTGTCATCCAGCTGGAGGTTCTCTCTCTAACTTGGCTGAGGTTCTCTGCTTCACCAGGGCCATGTCTTCTCTCCAACTCAGGATCTCGGCTTCCCAGGAGCCATGTCTTCTCTTTCTGACTCAGCTCTTAGCCCCACTGCTTGACCAGTGCTCTGTTTCCTCTCTCTAATTCAGCTGAGGAGCAAGCTCAACAAAGGCGGCAAGCAGAGGAGATTGAAGAGCAGTACCAGGAAGCTGTGCGCATGATCAACTCCACTAGTAGAAAAAGCCAGAAAAAAGAGTGGGTTGAGTTTCTTTTACCCGCTCCTATATCTGACATCAGGCCATGTGATTCATAAGTTTGTTTTCCTTCTATTATTCTACGTGTGTCATCAAATAGTCTGTCCTGACCCTTTCCTTAACTTCAGACCATCCTGTGCTTGCTCTTGTCCTAGGCTGTATGAGAAGCTGTTGAAGGTGTCGGCAAAGGGCCACCACAAGGCCATGGAGAAGGTGGCCTACGCTCTGCTGTTTGGAGACTACATGGCCCAGGACATCCCCAGGGCCAAGGAGCAGCTGGAGAAGTTAGCCCTGGAGGGCCTTCCTAAGGCCCAGACTGTACGCACTGTCGTGTTGCAGCTATAGAGTTTATGGTGTTTACTGTGAACACAGTGCCTGGTCCTTATGCTGTGACTCTGACTTCTCCCTTAGGCTCTTGGTTTCCTCTATGCGGCCGGGCTGGGCGTCAACTCAAGCCAAGCGAAGGTCTTACAACTCCTAGTACCCTCTATTGTGTTCCGCTTTTATTTTCAATCAAATAACTAGCTAGTCGATATGTAAGCCATTCTTTTCATGCTTCTTGATTCGTGTTTGCTTTAATCAAAAGGTAAATGTTTTTGTATGTACTGTCGGTAATAACTTATTAGACATTGTTTTTATTTAAAAAAAGAAAAAATTGACCTTTTCTGATGGTTGTGATGTTCCTTGCAGGCATTGGTGTACTACACTTTTGGGGCCCTAGGTGGCAACCTGGTTGCTCATATGATTCTGGTGAGCTCTGCTTTGGTGGTTTACCTATTTGGAGCACATACATCTGAATTCACGCAAAGGATTACCATTTCCTCTCTCTGTGTCTTACCAGGGGTACCGGTACTGGGGGGGAGTGGGGGTGCCCCAAAGCTGCGAGTCGGCACTGACTCACTATCGACTAGTGGCCAATCATGGTGAGAATCCATCCATACATCTGCTACGGAGGTGTTTGTTATTATCTCATCGCTGATAGACTGAATGAAATGCTCTGTGCTATCCTTCTCCCCTTTGTCCCCTCCAGTGGCCAGTGACGTGTCCCTGACCGGGGGCAGCGCTGTCCAGAGAGTGCGCCTGCTGGACGAGGTGGAGAACCCAGGCTCCACCAGTGGCATGCTAGAGGAAGACCTGATCCAGTACTACCAGTTCCTGGCTGAGAAGGGAGACGTGCAGGCTCAGGTGGGTTGGGAGGTGCAGCCTCTCCTCTGTACAGAAGAGGAGTAGCTGTGGAGGCCCCTTCTCTATACAGAGGAGTAGATGTTAACCCGTGACTGTAGGCTTACTTAGACTTAAGGCTTAACAAACGTTTTCTCCAGGCGTTGTGTATGATGAGGTATGATGGAGACCACTTAGGAACAGGTTGAAATTGCCATTATATTCGGTCCATACAGCTGACTGGGCTATTGTTCTAATAGATTGCTTTAGGACTGTTGCCACCTATTGCTCTGTTCTTCTATCAGGTAGGACTAGGGCAGCTCCACCTGCACGGAGGACGCGGAGTGGAACAGAACCATCAGGTAGCAGCTCTTCTGTAGTGCTAATGCTGTGACCTTACTGCCGTACTGGATTAATCATGACCCTCCTATCGCTCTGCAGAGGGCCTATGATTACTTCAACCAGGCGGCGAACGCAGGGAACACACACGCAATGGCATTCCTCGGGAAGGTAGGAGTCTTTACCCTCCGGACTAGTTGTCAGACGGTGCATGCATTTATATGAATACATAGGAATGTCACCATGCCAGTGCTGCAGTAATGACAGCATGTGCTACAGTTACATTTCATTTTCTAAACCTTCAGATGTATTCCGAAGGCAGCGAGTTTGTTCCCCAGAACAACGAGACTGCCTTGCAGTATTTCAAGAAGGCATCTGATTTGGTGAGTGGCCAACTGTACATCTGTAAACTCTAGACGTGACTCAAGGTAATCCCCTTGAGAGCCACACTGTAGTGCTGAGGTCATTTGACCTATACATACACCATGCATGTAAGGAAGGCTTTTCTATGCTCTTGCAGGGGAATCCCGTAGGGCAGAGTGGACTTGGCATGGCCTACCTGTATGGCAGAGGTGTGGCTGTTGTGAGTACCCTTCAACACCAACTGGGTCCACAACTATGCATTTACTAGTTAGAAAATGTTTATTTCACCTGGGTCAAAACTTCAAGTTCAGCATCTACTGTGTCTTCATAACTGGTTTGTTTGTGTATGTCTGTGGAGCGTGATCCATTGTGAACGTTTGCTGTCTCGTTGTTTTCTAGAACTATGACCTTGCCCTCAAGTACTTCCAGAAAGCAGCAGAGCAGGGCTGGGTGGACGGACAGCTTCAACTGGGCACCATGTACTACAGTAAGTGTGTGTGTGAGGAAAGACAAACCATTGAGGGCTTTCCTTGTTCTGCTAGGTATTTGTAGTTTCTGTGTGTTTGCATTCCCTCCAGTTTTCTGAAGTGGTGCCACGTCTGTCCCTCTCCTCCTCTGTGCTCAGTGTTTCACCTCTTGTTTAGGCTAGCGTCAGATGGCACCATCTATTGCTATCCAGTGCCCTAAAGAGAACTGTCTCTTCACTCCTCCTCCTGCTATCATGAAAGCACCGTCTTATCCTCTTGTCTCTATTCCAGATGGCATTGGGGTGAAGCGTGACTACAAGCAGGCTCTGAAGTTTTTCAACCTGGCGTCGCAGGCAGGCCACATCTTGGCCTTCTACAACCTGGCCCAGATGCACGCCACTGGCACCGGGGTCATGCGCTCCTGCCACACTGCTGTGGAGGTGAGCTCACACCAACACCCGTACGAGTCAACATATGGCCTTGACCAGAGAGCTAATGTAGCAAGGACTTTAGAAATGTAAGACTAATCTTTCCAAAGATCCAACCCCTTTCAATACAATATGGTTAATTAGTCAATTTGTAGCCAGCCATGTGCAAAGTGTTAATGAAAAGTAGCATTTGCCCCTAAACTGAAACATGATCAACATGCACCATAATCTGTTTATCAATGACGTCTGTACACCACCAATCTCTGATTTGAAGGGAAATGATCGGTGCTTCAGATAGGGGAGGAATCATGGTGCTTTTGAAGACAGCCTGCACATTATCCTACGACGAGTCACTTATTGAATTGATCAGGACCTTGTTTTGACTCTAGTATCCGTGTGTTGTCTTCCTGTATTTCAGCTGTTTAAGAATGTGTGTGAACGTGGCCGCTGGTCAGAGAGGCTGATGACTGCCTATGGCAGCTTTAAGGAGGGCAACATGGACGGAGCTCTGGTGCAGTACCTGCTGCTGGCCGAGCAAGGCTACGAGGTGGCCCAGAGCAATGTGGCCTTCATCCTGGACCAGAGTAAGACGCCGTCCTCTTCATTGCTGTCATCTACTTCTCCTACTCTTTGATTCTGTGATTTATGATTAGGAATGAATCGTTGACTATTGTATCGTTAACTAAGTATATGAATGTTTGTAATTGTAGAACAGATTCATATGGTTTTACATATTTTAATGTATAACCTCTGTAACGGAATGTGGGTTGCCGTGAGAGTTTTAATCTTGCTGTAATCTATTACAAGCCTGTTTGCTGTGACTCATTTTTAGCCAAGTCCAGGAGGTTAACCTTTAGAGTGTGTGTTTGCCGTTTCAAGCAGAGGAGGCGCAGCTCTTCACCGAGAATGAAACGTACCCCCGCGCCCTGCTTCACTGGACCAGAGCCGCGGCACAGGGTCGGTCACACCTTCCCCTCTCTGTTCTAAAGCAACATTTTCAGTACTTCCTAATCCGTTGTGAAGCAGCAAACCACGTTTTGTTAATTTCCCTGAGTTACATTGAGTTGTTTAAAGTTAAGACGGCTATTTGCTGGTTGATCATTGGTGTTGATGTGTGGCATGTTGCAGGTTACACAGTGGCCAGGATTAAGCTGGGGGACTACCACTTCTATGGCTACGGGACGGACGTGGACTACGAGACAGCTGTCATTCACTACCGACTGGCCTCAGAGCAGCAGCACAGCGCCCAGGCCATGTTCAACCTGGGCTACATGCACGAGAAGGGCCTGGGCATCAAACAGGTGGGCAGAGCCGTGTGCTTCAGTGTGTTACATGGTGGTCTGTTGCTGTGTGCGCGTCCCGTCAAACAAGAAGTCAAGGTGTACACTGAGGAATGGAAACCTAAGACGTTCCATGTCTTTTAATACAGAAGCATTCATTCTGCTAGACAAGTTTACACACTTACAAAAGCCCAGCCTCTTATTGGTGTTTCTCTCCCTCTGCATTCTGAAGGACATCCATCTTGCTAAGCGTTTCTACGACATGGCTGCTGAAGCCAGTCCTGACGCTCAGGTGCCAGTCTTCCTTGCCCTGTGCAAGCTGGGCCTGGTCTATACACTCCAGTACCTGCAGGGCCTCAATGTGAGTAGTTCCCCGGCCCTCAGGACTGCACCAGGGGTCTGTGAAAGAGGGTGCCAAACCATGCATCAACACTTTAATTTTGTTTCAGATTGCCCCTCTTTTTTTATATTTTTACAACTTTTTATGACATTGTTATTGAACTTCTATTAAACAAAGTTTGTTTTGTTTCTGATATGAAGCTAAATGGTTGACTTGCTTTTCATCCACTAGATGAATGAGCTGGTGTCCCAGGTGGATTTGGACCAGCTGCTGGGCCCAGAGTGGGATCTCTACCTAATGACCGTCATCGCCCTGTTGCTCGGCACCGTCATCGCCTACAGACAACGCCAGTACCAAATGGTTGTGCCCCCTCAGCCCCCAGTCCCTGCCCCGACTCCCGCCAGGCCAAACCAGGAGCAGCCCCAGGCTGAAGCAGAGCCTCAGGCTCCATTGGACGCTGAGCTCCAGGAAGAGGCTGAAGCAGAGCCGCAGCAATGATCAACAAAGACCAGGGTGACAACAGGAAGGAAGGAAGGGAGCAAGGGAGGAATGGCAGAGGATAAAAGGGCTGGGGTGAAAGACATTTCACATTTAGGCTCAAATGGAAAGGGACAAATGCTAACTATCTGCTAGCTTAGGCACAGCAACCCATTCCTCTTGCTCCTGCATGCCCAAATATTGAAGATCGAGGTCAGTAAACAGCCTGTCTTATCTTCTTTGTCCGATGTACCCTGGCCCCCATGCAGAAGTATACATGGGCTTTTTGGCGGCAATTAGACTGCACAAAGACAAAACTGTCTTGAGAGGTCTGGTTTGTGACTCAGGGTATTGGCCTCTACCTAGATGTTCCCTCTGGGTTGTCAAAGGTTTTTCACTTGTCATCAAAGGAAAGTGCTGGTTTGTTGTAGAATTTGGGTTCAGAAATGTTTTGTTAACTAAGGTTTAATGCCATGCTAGAACTTAGACCTTAACAACATTTGAGTGAAGTGTTTTTAGCTAAGCTTTCATTTGAGTTCACTTGCCATTGTTTATTGACAATTTCATTTGGTAGTTTATTTCTTTGGCATAGTTTGGTAGGTCGTTTGTTAAGTTATATTTTCACAATGAACTGTGTTCAGCACCAATTGATCATGCCTGCTAGGTACCCTGCCAGTGTTTTGTTCTTCCAAAACATGCATCAATGGAGTTATTTGGGCTACAACATGATAAAGTTAAAGAAACGTCCTTATGCACCTTCAAAAATAAGAACTCTGCAAATATGTCTTCAATATTTCTAGCCTTCTTGGTACAGCCTACAAAACAAGTTTTGCGTTGATCGATCCAACCCCATCAGGAATCTATAGTATCACGTAAAGTCTTCGAGGATATGATGTTCGCTTCAGAGACTCCAAAGCATGGCTATCAAAATGCATGTCACCTCAAACAATATTTGAAATTGCTTATAGAATATTACAACTATTGTGAATGGATCCATTCTTTTAAGGCTGGGTTTAGTTTGGGTTACTAGCGTGAACATCTTCACACATTATTTCTTTAGAAACTTTGTTGCACCCTTAATAAATGATTCAGCTACTGCACCTGGGGTGCTGTTGCTGTGCTAGGTTAAGTAAATGCATTTCTCTCTCCACAGGCTGTGTGCCTGATTTGTGGAATGTGCAGTTGAAATGCTTTTGTCAGTTAGCTCAAGGGCAAACTTTTGTTGTCTACCACCTATGGGAAGTGTGTTTTTCAGCCTGAAAAAACAGCTGTTAACACCATGTTGTGATCTTATTTTAGTTCAATTGTTGGAATTGTGAATGTAGCATTCAGGCAAATAAATATTTCTTGTAATTTACTTTTATGCGTTATAATTCTATCTAAACTCTTAACTTTTACTGATTTCTCGTTATTTAAAAGTGATTTGTAAAACATTTGAAAGATTCAATAGATTTTCCATCAAGCGGACAATACTACAGATGTGAATCTGACTTCATCAAACCCCAAAATTGTTTCTCACATGAGTTCTTTCTTAAATCATGTATGAATATGCCTACTGTACTTTTTGCCTTCTGCTCAATGTACACATATAGCATGATATTGGTTTATATAGCAATACATCGTTCAATTTGCAACTCTTTAGTAATGGGTAACCTAATGCAATAGACAAAAGATAATGTTTTTATATGAACAAATTACTTGTCACAGTAACAAGAATGTATTTTTAATAATTTGAAATTAATTCAAAGCAACATGGAAACATGATAAACCCACTTTCTGTTTAGTTTAAAACACTGGTCTTAGATACTTAAAGACTACATTTAAACCTTAGAAAAATATATAATAAAACGATCTCTAAATATTAAACACCTGTCTGTTGTGTTTGTCATGAAGATGCTGTAATACATTGGGAGTAGTTACAGTGTCGTTATCCCACTCACACTGTGAATTTTCAGAACATCAAGTTCCTAACTAAAGTTCAGAGTGGCATAAACCTGGTTGGCCAAATTGATACCAGCTCTAAATATAATTTTCAATGAAAATATTCCAAAAAGTTGTTTTATCGACTTTATAGGCTTTCCCCTGTCTAATGAGTACTTTGTCAATGCAAAGGTCCCTTGGTCCATGTATCTCCCTGGTCAATCAGCGCTTTGGGGTGGGGGGTGATATGGCGTGGTTTGCTCCATAAGGTCCGCCTGCTCTGATGCAGCACATAATGCAGTCTCTCCATCAGCCTGACCCCCTGGCACACACCACCATGGGCCTGCTTTGGATCGCCGTGGCAACCTGCGCTCTGGCACACTGCTCTGTTAAAGGTAAGCGCTAGAACAACCATGAGGGCAAAGAGTCATCCTCTGTCTATTCAACACAGAGCATACACCCAACAAAACAGCGCAGCGCATACAAGAGAGTTGTGTGATTGTATTGTGGAAAGACTGGACTCTGAAAATAAAGAGGCTCTGGTTTAAGCAGGTTGCAGCTAGTTTACAGATAAATGGTAACCTCATGTCATTTGAATGTGTTCATAAGAGTAAGTACAAGCCTGTGGACGAATGAGTGATGCATACTTTAAGGAAAATGCACTATTGACCAAATAAGTGGTTGGACAGTCATCCATTATAATTCAACAGGATGACAAAGTTGACTGTTTTTGTGTGATCTTAATGTGGTGATTGTTCTCAGGTGATGAGTGGTGGTGGTGGCAGTATGAAGAAGGGATACGACACTACAGTGAAGAAGCTCTTCATAAGGTACTGGAGCTTCTGACTGTTAGAAATGTGGTGTTCACTACCATATAGCATAGCTTATGTATAGACTGCCACACCGCTGGCAGCTTCAGATGCTTCTGTGTGCACAATTACCTTGTGTTATGATTACAAGCACAACATTTGGTGTTTGTAACTAGTTATGTCATAATACCATTAATCTGTTGTTTTTTCACATCTTGTGTAAATTTTAGGAGTTTCCAGAGAAAACTAGACCCAATAGTTTCCAACATCCATCCTTCCAGTGCCCCGACATGAGCCCTTCACCTTCCATTCCCACTTCAGGTGAGCAGAGGCTCCAGTTCAAATCAGTCCAAAGGGCATTCCTACAAGTTTATCCTGTACTTTTTCTTATAACATTGTAGGTGGGCCACTCCACAAACCATGCCTTGGTTACATTAGATGAGAAAGCCAACTGTAAGTTTATTATTTGGAATGATGAGTATGCTTCTCTCCTTAATTTTCTTTTCTTTAAAGTTGAGTTGGTGAAAGCCGCTGATATTAAAGTCATCGCTGCTTTAGGTGATTCTCTCACAGTAAGTGATCATATTTAGAGAGTTCATGTTCATATACTTGATATAAAACCTATTGATAGATATTATGATAAGTCAGGAATCTTGAAAATGCCCGTTGCATTGAAAAGCTGCTGGATGTAACCGCCCTGTCCCAAAGAAAATGATCTCTGACGGCTGTTCTACATTACGCTACAACATTAAAATTTCCTATTACCCTAATAAAAAAATTGTTGTAGTCTGATAAAAATGATGCCATGGTATTTTAAGGCTTTTGGGTTTCCTTTCAGACAGCAATAGGTGCCAATGCCACTACTGTCCTTGGGATTCCTATTGAGTTCCGTCATGTATCATGGAGGTAGCATAACAAACTTTCTGTTTCAATATGTACCTGTGTGTGAAACATTTCACGGAATTAGACTGCTTTGAACTGACAAAAAGAATCTCAGATTTATAGGGGACTTGTTTGTATTTGTTTCTATTGTATTTTGCAGCATTGGAGGCTATGGTTCTTTCCAAGATGTCATTACTCTGGCAAGTAAGATGTTTGAAGTAAATCAAGCACAAAACTAACAGAAGTAATAATCATAATGCATGTGCTATAAGAATATTCAAGGTCACCATTCAAAATCCAAAATAGTGAAAATGTCCCACGCATATATTTTGTATTTAAAAGAAAAACGTTCCTTTTGAGTGTTGCAGATATAATCAAGCTCTTTAATCCCAGCGTGATTGGTGCAGCTCCCAGTAAGACAGTGCATGGGACCTCTGCTCCCCTCAGTGAAACAGGCTTCAATCTGGCTGTGACGGGACACAACACCTTGTAAGAGTATGAATGTGTGGGTCTCATGAGTTGACTAACATGCCCAAGCATGGAAACCTACAAAATATAGTGAACATTTAAAACACGTACTCTAATTTCAATTTGATGGTCTATTTCTAGCAATCTACCAGAGCAGACAAGACACTTGATTGATACACTTCAAAGCTATGAGGTAACAAACCTTGCCAGTACCAGTTGTAAGTGAAAATGCCGGTAAAGTGTGATGTTACAAGCTACAACAACGGGAATTCCTACATTTCCAAATGCCCTGTGTGTTTATGTCTGACATCAAAACGTTACCAGCGTACTATCCCTTCTGTCTTTTTCCTCTCGTCTCAGGGTTTGAACTTCAAGGAGGACTGGAAACTCCTGACCATTCTCATAGGCATGAATGACATCTGTGATTACTGCAAAGATAAGGTATGTTTTGACTGGAACTTTGTTGGCTGTGAACAATCCATGACTTATGTCCATTTTTAATGTTGCATGAACTTAATAACAATGTCACAGTGTATGTTGTAATCCATTTCAAATTTCCCCCATCGTTTAGACCCTGTTTTCAGTGGACAACTTTATTCACTACATGACCGTCTCCTTGGAGCTGCTAATGAATGAGGTAACAACAGCTTCACAACAAAGGCACAAACAATGTCCATTTCAGTCCATTACAACAAGTAATGATACTGTGGGGTTGTTCGTATGGAAAGATAGCAAAACAAAGGTGAATTTCCTCCAATAGTGAGCTTTCCTAAACTGTCCTGTGGTTTACATTGACCTGTAATCCTTTCTTCCTTGATGTGCCTCAATGATAACACTAATGTGGTGGTCTGATTCAATGGGCAGGGCAATATCTTGTCGTTCATCAAAGTTCAAAGTTCAAAGTGTTTTATTTGTCATGTGCGCAGTATAATACAGGATCGTTCTGAGTAAAGAAATTCTTATGACATGGCAGGCAGCAACTACATATATACAGAACAGAGCCAAAATATCCATGCCAGAAATATAAATAATATAAAAGTAGCTAAGATATACATCATATGTACAAATGGGGGATATGAACAGTGAGAATTGGTGTACAAAATATTTTAAATATATAAAGTGCAGGA